>PIJE02001594.1:25064-108437 GCA_002895965.2 Coryphaenoides rupestris
ATATTTCCCCTCCATCCACCAACCCCCCCCCCCACCACCCACCCCCTCCCAAGCTGTCAAACAGCAGAAGGGGGTCTGAGTCATTTGGCGGTTGGGGGGGGGGGGGGGGTGGTTGTTGTAAACGAATATGCACCACTTTACAAGCGTGACATTGAGGTATGGGCTCGGTACGCCAGTGGTCCGCTTTTGTACGGGTTCTTCTTTTTTGGTTTAGGTTTCTTTTTTCCTTCCTCTTCCTCTTCCTCTGAGATGACAAATTGCTACTCCGTGCTTGTCTCTCTCTCTCTCTCTCTCTCTCTCTCTCTCTCTCTCTCTCTCTCTCTCTCTCTCTCTCTCTCTCTCTCTCTCTCTCTCTCTCTCTCTCTCTCTCCCAGGCGTTGCCCCACTGCCTGTGAAGAGGCGACACAAACAATTTACTTTTTCTTAAAACGCATCAAAACCGCCTCTGCTCGCGGTAATGTAAAAAAAAACAACTAGTAAAAAGTGAGGAGAGAGGAAGTGACTGAAGGACAATGAATGAGGGCCAATGTGTTCCTGTGACACCAAAACTACACAACCGACACATTCGGTCCCCCAATTGTTTTTTGTTGGTTCATGAATGCTGTTTACCATGCATCTCTTATCTCTCACACACAGAATAATTGTAAAACATTCTAGAAGCAGCTTATACATTTTAAGGGTGTTGATGTTGTTATGCTGCTGCTACTGCTGTTAAGTTGTTGTCGTTTCCAGCTTTTAGTTGTCATTGTCGGAGTTGTTTTTATACCCTGTAATCGTACACGGTTCGAGTAAAACCAAAACACCAGGCATTGAGTTTTTTTAAGAACGTGTGTTTGTTGGGCAAGATGAGGATTTCTGGATTTTCTGCATCTCCATCCTCATGAGGTGATCGCCTGAACGGGAACTTTTCATTTGATTGTTTTGTGATATTCTGAGGTCACAAACGTTGCCACGGTGACTAATGATGTCATGGCTTTTCTCTTCCCCAGCCACGCCGACGGAACCGTTAAGTTCTGGGACGCCTCTGCAAGTAAGTCCCTCCGAGGTTCCATTTATTGTTTGGCTGAATACAAATAAAAACAAGACATATATTCCCTTAGATCAAGCTGTTTTGTTTGTTTCTAAACCCTAATCCTTTTTATAACTTATCAATCAAATCTTTTTTTTTTTTAATGAGTGCCGACAGGTCGCAATGGATCTGTCTCTCTCTCCCTGATCTGTTTACTGTTTACTGTCAGTCGGTGTTTTTCCATCCACTGTTTTGAAGAGCATTCGATTTCAATTTGTGAATAACATTTGGAAACGCCCACAATAAAAAAATAGTATTGCAAAAATGTTTTTTGCACTTGAGGGAGGTGGAGGAGTTGGTGTGTCGATAAAAAGGTAAATGCAACCAAAGTGATGGGAAGGATGGATGAATAAATTTGGTGAATAAATGTGAATTAACGATGACAGATGATACAGAAATCACATCATGTATGTCAGTCAACACTCCGCTCCACTGAACAGATGAGATGACAACCACCAGCCATATGTGGACCGATGGGGAGACGGCAACACTTCTTGTATTAGTACAAAAATGAACAAAAATCCCATATTAGATAGGGAAACATCGGCGTTATTCGATGTAAACTCATTGCACCTTCTTCTTCTTCTTTGGTGGTATAATAGCAACTGAATGGAGAATTAGCACCACCTATAGCTTGTCTCGATGAGCCAACTCTCAAAATGTTCAGTAGTGGATGGATATGTGCATTAATTTGCATTTTCTTTTGCCAAAATTCAGATGATGTGCTTAAGATTTGCGATCGAGTTGGATGGAAACACATCTCGGAACACTTCTGCAGATCCAATATGGCTGCCGATTGTTTACAACACAGACGTAGAACTGAGTTGATGTTTCTCTCTCTCTTGTGTGAGCAGTAATGCTCCAGGTTGCTGTACAAGCTGAAGACGGCCAAGGTGTTCGAGAGGAGCCGCTCCAAGGAGGACAAGGGCAGCATGGAGGCGTCGGACGAGGACCCGTACGCCATCCAGACCATGGCCTGGTGCCCCGAGAGCCGCATGCTGTGCGTGTCGGGCGTGTCTGCCACCGTGCTGGTCTACCGCTTCAGCAGGCTGGAGGTCACCACCGAGGCGGTACAGGTACGGCTGTCTGGCAACTGGAAGGTTCCTGGTTCGATCCCCGGGCTCCACTTAGCTAAGTGTCGAGGTGTCCCTGAGCAAGAAGCCACCTAACCCTAACTGCTCCTGACGTGTTGGTTGTTACCTTGCATGGTTGACACCACCGTCAGTGTATGAATGGGTGAATGTGAGGCAACTGTAAAGCGATTTGGATACAAGTGCTATATAAACGCAATCCATTGTCCATTTACCATTATAAGATGCTAGAACAAGATGATAGTATGAACATCCAAGCAAGATCCCCTCACCCCTGCCTGCTCTTTAATGTGTGTATCTAAAATAAAACCTAGCTTCTAGGGTCATTTCTGCACTCTTGTCTAGGTGAGAGTGAAGCTCAATTACAATTAACAGTTAATTCATTAAACAATTAACGCTCTATGAACCTAATTCTGAAAAGATTTATTCTTCAGTTGAATGACGGAATATAGCAAACCAAACAACTAACACACACACACACACACACACACACAAACACGTGTTTTTACAGAGGATGCAAGCAAAATACCTTGCAGATAATGATCCCAAACAAACCCAGGCAATACATATGCTTAGCCCTGAGGATAGCCTTGCTGCTAGCACTGTGGCTAGCTATTCAACACTTAATTAATAGTGTCCCAATCCAACCAGTAGACCCTCACAGAGTAGTAAGGTCATATTTCATGTGGGCTTTAATTAACCAATATAAGAGGTATGTACACATTTTTTTCCCACATGCCATGTGTTTTCCTTGTGGGGCCTGCAGTTAAACGCCATCGCTCACGTACACACACACACACACACACACACACACACACACACACACACACACAGCCACACTGACAAACAGGGTTATCTGAGGGCCATATTGTTGCCATGCCAACAGACGGAGCAGTAAACAAGCTAGAGCCAGCACCATGGTTACGTTTGGCATTGGTGTGTGTGTGTGTGTGTGTGTGTGTGTGTGTGTGTGTGTGTGTGTGTGTGTGTGTGTGTGTGTGTGTGTGTGTGTGTGTGTGTGTGTGTGTTGTACATGCATGCACATGCTTCTTCGTGTTCTTGTGTGAATGTGTGTGTGTGTGTGTGTGTGTGTAAGATAAGATAAGATAAACTTTATTGTCCCAAAGAGGGAAATTTGTCTTGGGCAGTAGTACACAGCTGCATCATAGAGTACAATTTGACATACAAACACAGTACACAGAACACAATACAGACACAGTACACAGAACACAATACAGACACAGTACACAGTACACAGTACACAAGAATACAGTACAGGGATAATATGGTCTCTCTCCGAGCGAAGGTTGAGTTTCAAGACAGTAGACAACCGTATTGCACATCCCTATTTAGTATTTAGCAAGTTCAATCACTCCATGCTATTTCAGAGAATAAACTATATAAATAAAATAATCTGTGTGTGGATGGCTGGTGTGTGTGTGTGTAGCGATGTACAGTATACATGCAGCCCAGCTCTAAAGAAGGCGGGAGCAGGTTCCCCCCACTCCCCCACTCCCTGCCTCTGTCTGACCACGAGGATGTCCACCACCTCTACCCCCGTGTGGAGGACCTGAGTGGAGTCTGGAGGAGTGATGGAGAGGGCTGGTGGGGGTGATGGTGGTGGGGGTGGTGGGGGAAGCAATCACACCTCTCTCCAACATGTCAATGATGGAGCTAATGAGGCCCCTAGAATGAGAAGGGAGGGGGAAGAGAGAGAGAGAGGAGAGAGGGTGTGTGTGTGTGTGTGTGTGTGGTGTGTGTGCTGTGTGCGTGTGTGCGTGTGTGTGTGTGTGTGTGCGTATGTGTGTGTTGGCAGAGGCAGTGGTCAAGTTGCCTGAAGGAGAACTTGGAAGGGCCCTCCACTCTGCCTGCCCCCGCACACCCGCACACACACACACACACACACACACACACACACACACACACACACTTGCAGACAACGTTTTCCAGTGGCATGCTGTGGGAGCCTCCCCAGTGTCTCTGTGGCTGGGCTTCAGGGGCATCGTTAGGTGTGATGTTGTCCACATGCTGTGCGTAGACTGGAGATTTTTTTTTGACGGCTAAATCCAAATATAATCGCAGATATTTCCCAGAAAATGTGCCAAATGTCACATGGTCACATGGTTTGACCTATCAATGTTGATTGTGTGTGTGTGTGCGTGTGTGTGCGTGTGTGTCTTAGTCACTGGAGGTGCGCATGCAGTACGACCTGAACGACGTGGACTCCCCGGAGGTGGGGGGAGTAGGGGGGGGAGGGGACCAGGCTCCAGCGCTCGCCACCCCGGGCGCCTCCCCCCAGACCAGCGGACCCCCCTCACAACCCTCCACCAGCAGCAACAACTCTGACGGAGGCAACGTGCCCTGTCTCAAGTATGTACGCGCACACACACACACACACACACACACACACACACACACACACAACCTGTACATGCGTATGCACACACAAACACACACACACACACACACACACACACACACACACACACACACACATACACACACACACACACACACATACAGAATCACCTGCACATGCACACACACGCACCTGGACAAGCATACACACTCACATTTATTTTCAAACACATTCTCACATCGACAGGATAGATAGACAGACACATACACACACACACACTCACTCACATTAGCCTCTCTTGATCCGTGGCGATGTACACACACACACACACACACACGCACACACACACGCACACACACATGCACACTCCACAGGCTCAGTTGCGTCCTCAACCTCCCCTCCTTCAGCGGCTCCCCGCCTGACCCCCGCTGCAGCCGCCAATCAAGTCAGAACCCTTGAAGCAGTCACACACACACACACAGACACACACACACACACACACACACACACACACACACCTACAATCATAGCTGCCCTCAGGACTTTGGCTGTGTTCACTTTTTTTTGTTGTGTGTTGTAACTTATAATATAAATAAAAATGTCTGCTCCTCTAACTTTGTCATTGCTGTTGGCTACACCTGCTGAAGGTGCTCCCCCTGTATCTCCTTCAACGCAGGTTCCTGTACATCTTTACTGAGAGATTTTTATTATTCCTCTCTCTCTCTCTGTCTGTCTGTCTCTGACTTCTCTCTCTCTCTCTCTCTCTCTGTCTCTCATCTTCTCTCTGTCTCTCACCTTCTCTCTGTCTCTGACCTCCTCTCCCTCTCTCTGAGTCCACTCTCTCTCTCCTTCTCTCTGTCTCTGAACCCCCCTCTCTCTCTGTCTCTCTCCCCCTCTCCCCCTCTCCCTCCGTCTCGCCTGTCTCTGACCCACCCCCCCCTCCCCCCCTCTATTTCTCTGTCTGTGTCTCTGTCTCTATCTGTCTCACCCTCCCTCCCTCCATCCCTCTCTCCCTCCCTCCCTCCCTCCCTCTCTCCTATCCAGGGTGCGTAGTGCTCCTCTGAAGCAGTCTCCGGGCTACCAGGTGGACCTGGTTGTGCAGCTGGTGTGGGTGAGCGGAGAGCCGCCCCAGCAGATCACCAGTCTGGCCCTCAACTCCTCCTATGGCCTGTGAGTACCACGGGGACCGAGTCCCAACGCAGACGCTCCATCAATGCCCCTGTCTCCTTTATTAAGGACCTGGCCTCGTAGAGAGTCCAGGTACAGAGGTACAAGTGTTGGACTTGTACCTCTGTCTGGGCCGGACTCAAAATACACTGGAAAAAACATTTTTAGTCTGATGTCTGGTCTGCTTGTACTTCCTGTACTGATCACTATTTTTAATTATGGGGATGGGGGTGGGGGAGGGGAGGGGAGGGGGGGAGGGGGGGTTGGCTGACATTGGACTTTATGAGGACTCTGTCTGTCTGCCAATCCTTTAAGAAAAAGTTTCCTATTTTTAATAAGCCAACAGAGATCCAAATCCCTCCACCACCACCAATGTCCTCAGCGGCACTCGGCACCCACAATGCATCGTGCCCGGGTCAACTCAGTTCCTACAGTTGCCATAAAAAAAATAAACTTCTGCTGGACTTTGTGGAGCTAACCTGTGTTCCCTCATTAATAACCAAAACCCAAAAAAAACTCCTAGCCTGTTTGTTTGTTTGTTTGCTTGTCTATTTTCTTCTGTTTTCTTTTGTTTACCGGTGTGCTATCTCTCTCTCTCTCTCTCTCTCTCTGCCCAGTGTGGTGTTTGGCAACAGCAACGGCCTGGCGGTGGTGGACTACATCCAGCGCTCGCTGCTGCTCAACCTGAGCACCGTGGAGCTGTACGGCTCCAACGACCCCTACCAGAGGCAGCCCCGCTCGCCCCGCAAGGCGCGCCAGCCCTCCGGAGGTGAGCCCCCCCCCCTCCCATATGTGATAATAACACCTTATAATGCCCCAGCCCCCCCCCCCCCCCCCCCCCCCTTTATTAATTTGCCTTCTTCTTCTTCTTCAACGCAACGCAACGCAACCACACCTCTCTCTCTCTCTCTCTCTCTCTCTCTCTCTCCATGTAATGACGCGTCGCCGCCACCATATCAGCAGCACCATATATACTGTGTATTGGCCGGCAGGTGTGCGTTAACACCGTGTAATGTGCACGTAGTTCGGCTCAAGTTGAATAACTTCTAAATTCATCCGCTACCCAACTTGTAACCATAGCAACATTAAAGAGCATAGCTGTCAAAGCTTAACTGTTATCAACTGCAGCAAGAACAACTTGATAAACTAACAACCAGGTGGGAAAACACACCAATTGCTGAGGACTGGGATACAGCAGAGTTTTATATAACACTTTGCAACAAGTTAACAGAGATGGTAAGCTCTTGCTTCATACACTTTAGATTTTAAGTGCAAACTTTCCAACATTTTTGAATGGTCTTATTACATATTGTTGGCTAACGACCACGGTATTAACGCACACTCGTAGGGGTGTGTTACACGGTATTTATGCACTTTGCGGCGGCAACCAATCGCGGTTCTTCGCCTCCACGTAACGCACACCTACCACCTACCATCATGGTCAGACAGACAGACGGACAGCTGTATTCCGAGAGTAAACCTTAATGGTGTGTTCCAGTTACCTCGGAAGTCGGAACTGTGAATGACGTCACACGCGCGTTCCAGTTAACAAGTCGGAAAACCAAGATGGACGCCTTGTTTTACCAGTCGATAACAATGTATTATGTGGCATTTTGCACATACAAACACCGTCGCAACATGGCCACGGGTAGAAGTTGGGAAGTACTGTGTGTACAGCTGATTTTAATGAGACACAAATAGACAGAAGTGCTAAGACAGTATATTACTACAGCTTTCACTGTCGATGCACAGAGCAGCCATGTTGGATTTCTAAGCCGGGGTTTTGAGATTCGTTCCGACTTTCTGAGTTGGAAATCCGACCTCAGTGCGCGTTCCCACGGAAACTTCCGACTTGGAACTCGGAAATCCCGACTTCCGAGTACAAATGGAACGCCCATAAAGGCTTCTCGGGGCTAACAGATATGAGGGGAAGCAAATAGCCACGTAGGCCTACACAGCAGTGTGGAGAGGTACCACCACGCATGGGTGCTAAACCAGAATAATGCAGAGTTAATCATGACACAGCTCACAGCAGGAGGGCGCTCTATGGCTTTTGTTTGTGATTGGACTTTAGGCGGAATTCATGCAGGGGGTTTTATTTGTTTGCATTTTGTGAAATTCAAATTCGGTTCAGACGGCCTCGACCTGCGGTTCTTCTCAAGCCACAATCGCCGCATCTCCATCCATATTGCGCTTCAGCAACATCATGGGATATAGAGAGAGCCAGGGAGGGAGGGGTGCGTATTCAGGATGGACACACTGCCCCTTGTGTTAGATCGCGGCATTGCCACCCCGTGATTGTGCCGCAGTGGAATGACTGTTTTGACATCTTTAAATGATGCTTGCCTTGTGCTCCAGATGGAAATAACACACACACACACACACACACACACACACACACACACACACACACACATTTATTTATATGAACATCATACATGCTGATTAAACAACCTTTATTAATATATGTGTTGTAATGCTGAAATTAAATACGCACACACCACACACACACACCCACAACACACACACACCACACGACACACACACACACACACACACCACCTGGTGTCAGTGCGGGTAGGCTGTGACCGGCTACCTGTCACAGCGTGTGAGTGTGTGAGCAGTAATCATGCACCCTTCTGTGATTGGCTGCCCACTAAAGCGTGTCTGCCAGACGCTCCGCTCCGCAGCACCGTCACACACAATCACGGCAACACACACATCAGGGTTTGTGCGCCCGTACACACAATACAAAATACCTCCAAATCACCCCACACACACACACACACACACACACACACAAACACACAACACACTACTCACACCTTCCATACACTTGCATTTCGACCCCGCTGTCACATGCGTATAGAAATACTGACAGAGAGACAGACTGTATAGAAATATACTCACAAAGACATGTACAGTATGTGCAACCTGTACATCCAGATCAATGCATGCAATAGATCATGCACACGGTTTGAATACAACGGTGACTGACCGAGATCCCCGGGCTCCTCCTAGCCAAGTGTCGAGGTGTCCCTGAACAAGACACCACCTAACCCCAACTGCTCCTGACGTGTTGGTTGTTACCTTGCATGGTTGACACTGTAAATGCAATCCATTAACCAATCCTTTTCATGTCCCTCTTCTTGCTCAGGTCTGTGTGACATCAACGAGGGCTCGGCCACGTCGGAGGATCGCTGCAAGTCCCCCACCTCAGGTAACATGTCCTTCACAGACACATGCGTACCATCTAGAGTCACGCGTCTTTAGTCGGTTTAGTCCACCCAAGCCAAGCATGTTTGAGGTTTTTGGCTTATCCGTGGTCGGGTCGCGGTGGCGGCCGGCTAAGCGGGGCCCCCCAGGCTTCCTTCTCCCCAGCCACGCTCTCTAGTTCCTCCTGGGGGATCCCGAGGCGTTCCCAGGCCAGACGAGATATATAATCCTCCAGCGGTTCTGGGTCTGCCCCGGGGTCTACTCCCAGTTGGACGTGCCCGGAAAACCTCCAAAGGGAGGCGCCCGGGGCGTCAAACTAATCAGTGTCATCATGCTGGATCCAAATTGTGTTTTAAATGGACACCTCATTTTGGCGGGAAACCGATTTTGCTCCTATTGGGGGTCGTACATCATGAGACCCTTATGGAAGGAGTTGTTTGGGTTTAATGCCGCAAACTGTTGACTTTGAATGGTCCCAGTGATTCAGCAATGAATAACTATCCCCCCCAACACACACACACACA
Source organism: Coryphaenoides rupestris (assembly GCA_002895965.2). Lineage (NCBI taxonomy): Eukaryota > Metazoa > Chordata > Actinopteri > Gadiformes > Macrouridae > Coryphaenoides > Coryphaenoides rupestris. The sequence goes on from PIJE02001594.1 coordinate 34,491, forward strand.
CACTTCTGTGTAACGTTCTACAGATTAAACAAAGACAACAAAGTTTTGGTTTCTCATTGGTTTATGATCTGTAAACGACTCTTGTCTCTGACATTATGGATTACGGTGGAGAGAATTACGAAGTGTATTTGTGTGAAACACATTTATCCACATTAATCCTGTTCACAAATGAACAGGATATTTCTCAATTTGAATTTGAATCTTCCAATTTAGCATAATTTGTTCACGGTGTTCCTACAGCATGATTGTGCTATTTATAAGCATCTGTCTAGGATTTTGGAAAGAGATATTCAGTCTTTTTTTCACTCAGTGTGTTTATTGCTGCCCTGCAAGTTTTCTGCAAAGCAGCAACTATAATGTCACGGTGTCAGTGTACATCAGATAAATCATATTTATGTCCTACTTGCAGGCATGGTTCGCTGGTACCAAAATTCACAAGCAATCTCTTTTCTCATTACTTTTACCAAATTATACTCTGCTGTCCGCTTCCAAACCATCCCCGTTTCCTGCAAACATGAAATACTTGTTCCTGGGAAAAAAATCAACAGCATATGAATTAAATAGTCTGTTAGTTCACCATCCCTGCTTCCCTCCACCCTCTTTATTTGATTTTAACGGAGGGTTTGTGGAGGAGTCTGACCCAGGTTCATCTCATTGTGCTCAGCTTGTTGTCTGTGCAGACACACATTGTTGTTCTCATGTTTTATTTATAATTTCATAAAAAAAAAAGGTCAGTCACAGTGAGTGACCTTCCCAATGTTTTTGTGTTTTTCTTTATGTATTAGTGGTGGATGAATCACTCTGTAAACACAACTTAAAGGAGCTACATGTAACAATGACACCAAGTGTTTAAAAGGGGTACTGCAGGCCAAATTCACAACATTGGCTCTCCAATGCTCCCTGACTTTAAACTGAAGGGGGTTGCCATGTTGAGACACTGAACGAACACGAGAGCAAGACGAGCTGAGCGCTACTAATTATTCTATTTTGACAATGACAAGCGACAACAAGTCCTACATTGTACGGTGATCAGCTAATGTATATGTTTGCAATGTATTTATTGTTTGCTAATTATAAAACCAGCTCATGTGGATTTTGTACAACTCTGTCAATGTTAGGTAGATGCATGGCTGGCGTTAGCTGAAGCTCAATGCTTACCTTTTCAGGAGAAAATTTGACGAACTCCTTTGGCTTTGTCGAAAGAGGACGAGGCTTTTCACACGTCGGGTAGAATCTATTACAACCTCAGATTGCTGCTTGCTTCCATGGCTAAAGCAGGCTGTGTTTCTGTGCCACTTTGTTTCATATCTGGCAACCCAGGATACTCAAAGAACAGTTACTCACACAGACGATGACAAAAACAGTTTCCTTCATCTCTGATGACCTATGGTGGTCATTTAAGAGTCATGGCAGCTAATTTGTTACACGTAGCTCCTTTAAAAAAAGTAAAGGTAAATCTAAAATGTGTTCAAGGTTCAGCTTTGCTGGATCTAATGCCGTTCCACTTATTATCCACAGTCTCACCCTGGGGAATGTAACATATTAACAACAAAGTGAGTGCATTGCTTTGTAAGACGGAAAGCATCGTTTATGGATCACCCTCACAAACCACGATAAGACCGCAGACCTTTATCTGGGGATCGGCTCTCGCCTGGTTGTTCCTCCTAGCAATGGAGACTTGCAGTAGCTCAGGAGGTAAGGGCAGCTGTCTGGCAAATGGAAGTTTGCTCAGTGGCGAGGTGTCCCTGACACCTAACCTCCCAACTGCTCCTGACATGTTGGTTGTTGCCTTGCATGGTCAACACCGCCGTTGCTTTGTGTATGAACGGGTGAATGCAAGGCAATGTGAAGCGCTTTGGATAAAAGCGCTATATAAATGCTACCATGTATAGCAATGGACGTCTCAGATAGTAATGGGTGGCTTGGTGCAGTCTGAGGATGTTTCTAACGTCGCCTCTACTCTACTCTACTCTCCCCCTTCGAAAGTGTTGATGTCAAACACCAACCTACAGCAGTTCTACAATGGCGGTGGTAGAGGAGGTAAGATCTGCCAGAGGATTTCAACCGGGATCTCCCTCGAGGCGGGACTATTGTTCACCCTTCCTTCCTTCCTTGTTTGTTTGTTTGTTTGTTTGTTTGTTTGTGTGTTTTTCTTATTCGCTGTGGAAAAGAAAAAAACAAAAACAAAACAACTTTGTCTTCTGTCTTCACGTACACATATTCACACACAAATGGTACGCTTGTATTGACCAACAAAACAAAACGAATCCCCATATTGCATGCTACATGTGTGTAGCACGACTGTCACATTGACCCCTGACCCCCCCCCCCCCCGCCCGTAGTGCCCTCATCCTTACTGCCAGTGACTGTGGCATCGACTGTAGTATTTTGACGTGTGTTCATGTTACAGTACGATTGTCGCACTTGTGTTTCCCCATCCGCCTCCACACGACAGTGAGGAACCAGGCTACCGCTACGTCTATAGAAGACACGCTCACGCAATAATTGTGTACAAATCCCGACGGAATCCATCGACACGGGACAGACTTGTTTTGTCTTTTGTTCGGGTGGAGGGTTGGTTGGTGGTGGTGGTGGTGGTGTGGCGTCTGAGCGTCAAAGAAATGAACGCATGAAAATGAGCTCATCCAATGGTGGACGGCAGCTCAACCGTACTCCTTAGGTATCCAGTGTCTTTTGCGTCACTTTCCACATCCTACTCTGCTTCCTGTTTCCTGTTTCCTGTTGACTCTTCCTGTCCTTGGTGCATGTGCCTGCCTCTTGGCATGGGGGGGGGGCGTTCCCAAATGACCTGAATGTCGGGGTCTCTCTTTCTCCTGTCGACGTGTTGTCTCACCTGTCACACCTGTCTTTCCGGAGGGCTCTATTTTGTATGTTTTATGTCGTTTTGTTTTGTCTCCACCGCAACGCGACAACTCTTCTTCCCCTGTGGCCCGGTCACAGCACCTTGAACCCCTACGCAGTGACTTCACCTGTGTCCAGCATCTTACCCCCCCCCCTGCTGACCACCACCACCACCTCCCCCTTTCACAATCAGTAGTTTCAAAAGCTTTTTGTCATGTGTGTGTGTGTGTGTCTGTGTGTGTGTGTACTATTTTGTGCGCAGTTCTTTGAGTCTAGAGTCTCTCTGGTCAAGCTAACCTTGCATGGCATCGTGTGCTCGGTTAGACTTGTGTTTTGTAAAGAGGGATGTTCTCTTTTTTCCAGCAAAGATGTCACGGAAATTAAGCTTGCCTACTGAGCTAAAGCCAGACTTGGGTAAGCCTTGAAAAAAGAATATAAAATATTGTTGTTATCATTTCGAAAAGGGGAATTGACATTCATTTTCAACCAGAAGTAATTCATCTATAGTATGACAGTTTTGCCAAAACGTCATGAATTCATTTAATTTAAAATGGATGAAAGCCTAAAATCGATTTGGAAAAAGCGTACAATCATACTGTAGTTGTACTGCTCCGATCTGAATTGAGACACATTAAGAAATGAGGCATAAAACATGAATAGGTCCATGCGTTAGTAGTACAATATGTCCTCTGACGTTCCCCATTTGACCTTGGGTCAGCCTTGCTTCCCTGTACAGTAGGTGGATGGTAGCGCCCAGCTGAGTAGATGCCCTCCATCACCCACTGTGAAGCATTCCCTTTCTCCTGCTGCTATCGCTTCCTATTTCATGTTCCCTAATCTCTTTTACACCCTTCATAGTGTATCTCGTTTCCTTCTTTTACACCCTTCATAGTGTACCACCTTTCCTTTTTTACACCCTTCATAGTGTACCTTGTTTCCTTCTTTTACACCCTTCATAGTGTATCTCGTTTCCTTCTTTTACACCCTTCATAGTGTACCTTGTTTCCTTCTTTTACGCCCTTCATAGTGTACCACCTTTCCTTTTTTTTTACACCCTTCATAGTGTACCTTGTTTCCTTCTTTTACACCCTTCATAGTGTCATGTCCTTATATCTTTTATACCCTTCAATGTTTCCTTTTATCTTTTCTATCCTTCATGGTGTCTCTGTATCGTTTCAATTTTACCACAGTGATTTTCTCTGGAAATGTGTATTGTGAATTGTTTTTTTCTAACATTTTTCTTCCCTTCAAAGCACACATTTTAAGATGTGCCACATGACTGGAGCTGTTAAATGTTCACATTAAGTGTTCAAGTTAATATTATTGAATTTGTGTGAAGAATTCACCTAAAATTATTGTTTCTCAATTCTGGAAAAAACAAACAAACTGAAAGATATATTGTGAAAATGTCATTTAGAATGTGTGTTTCTGTACTAAGATACGAAGATAAGCTAACAGTCAGCTGAGGTTGTCCTGTGGAATGGGAATCGACCAATCTGATGGAGGTGGCGCTCTGCTCTGGTTGCCCATACTTCTTGTCCATTGGCTAAATTAAGTTTAAAATGAAGTCAACAAACATCAGCAGCCATCTTAAATATTGACCAATAGAAACAGCTTTTGAATACCTTTTCTTTTGATTGACATGGAACTGTTTCATTGCCATTTTCATTCCCCAAAAATACTGTTGTTGGGCTGGAAAAATAAGACGTTCATTTAAAAATATATAAAATCGCCTTGTGTTTTGTCACATTTTAACTCATTTCACCACAGAATTCATTCCTCCTGTATGTACCGTACATATTCAACATCCCGTGCTATGTTGTATGCGCCGTCGTTGGCATACTCGTGCTTTACCTTGCTTTGTCTTTGTCTCACTGTCCTCCTGTCCGTATGTCCGCCGCGGGGCGCCAACCCTCTAGACCACCGGGACAACTCCTTTAGCCGCTCGCGCTCCTCCAGCGTCACCAGCATCGACAAGGAGTCGCGCGAGTCCATCGCCTCCTTCCACTTCTGCGACACCTTCGTCCGCAAGGGCGACTGCGCCTTGACGCCCAGCCTGTACGTCGGCACCTCCCTCGGCACCGTGCTGGCCGTGGCGCTCACGCTGCCCCCCGCTGGCGAACAGAGGCAACTGCAGCCCGTCATCGTTGCACCCAGCGGTGAGCATTTTGAGGCGGCGAGGGCGAGGGCGGTAGACACATACACATACTAATGATGGGTCTATGACTTATGTACCCAGGCACGGTTAATAGGTAGTAGACTTACTAGTTAAGTAGACTTACTAGTTAAGTCTACTACCCGCACCCTGGTACATAAAAAGTAGCAGACCCATCATTAGTGTTATGAGCGACGCCTTGTGTTTGTGCCTCGATGACGCCTCTGTGATGACGGTCTCTGGAGTGCAGTGTTTTCGAGCGGAAAAGGATAAGATAAGATAAGAGAACTTTATTGATCCCAAAGGAACTTCTTGTGCCAGGTTGCATAGCAATAGAATAAAACAATAGAGAAATAAAGACATAAGAGGAGAATGTAAAAACTGCACAAGCATGGTCGATATCATCTGAAAGATCTGTGGTTTCTAAGACGTATGCTCACCGCTCTTCTGACAGGGATTTTGGCGCGCGTGAAGGGCAGCATCATGCGCATGGCCTTCCTGGACTCGGCGGGCATGCTGCTGCCGCCCACCCACGAGCCCTGGTGCGAGCCCAACGCGGTGGCGGACGGCGAGGACAAGGGCCGCAAGCGGCGCCCGGTGTCGGTGTCCCCGTCGGCCTCGCAGGACCTGAGCGAGAGCCAGTACACCGTGGTGTGCTCGGAGAAGCAGGCGAAGGTGCTGTCGCTGCCGTCGCAAACGTGCGTGCACAAGCACAGCATCACGGAGGCCTCGTTCATCCTGCGTGCCGACGTGGTGCAGATGAGCAGCAGCGTGTGCCTGGCGTGCTTCTGCGCCAACGGACACATCATGACCCTCAGGTGAGTGTCGCGCGCACTGAGTCTAATGTAGTGGTTCTCAACCGGAAGGGATGCGCATTTCTGGAGGCTACGACCTATAAGGTTCCCGAGGTGGGGGCGTGGGCAGCTAGGGGTTAGGGATAGGGTTTTGTGAGTAGAAGGAATGTTACTTTATAATAGGAGAATATGCTATTTCACATTTTTGCTATTGTCCATTTTGTTTCCGTCCCTGACATACCGCAAATATCCTCCTCAAAGCCAACAGTTCCCTTATAGCAGGTGAATTCCAACAAGCCTCGACAACTGCAGTAATTTAGCCTCTTCTGAAAAAGACTCATCTTTATGTATCAGTAATTAGTAATTACGGGCCGATATCCAACATCGTTTCTCAGTAAAATCATTGAAAAAGGTTTTTTCTGGCTCGACACATTTCTGGCATCAAACTATATTTTGGACATTTTTCAGTCTGGATTCTGACCCCGTCACAGCACTGAGTCAGCTCTTGTCAAGGTTTTAAATGACATTCGCTTAAAAACTGACTCTGGAAAAATCTCAGTTCTTGTATTGTTAGATCTCAGTGCTACATTTAATACAGTGGACTAAAGTATAGTGATTGACAGGCTGGGAAATTGGATAGGACTATCTGGCACAGCACTGCACTGGTTTAAGTCCTACTTAACAGTCTATTTGGTGTCTATTGGGAACCACGTATCTGAGCGAACAAAAATAACATGTGGGGTTCCCCAAGGATCAGTTCTTGGGCCGCTTCTGTTCAACCTCGATATGCTGCCACTTTTCCAAATTCTGAAAAACAACAATATAGAATAGAATAGAATTGTCACGACTCAAGTGCAGATCCTAATAACTTTGAAGTGATTGAAATGTATTCACAAAATAGTCCGGCAGGCAAAACAGAGTCCAGGCACAGGTACTGGCAGTCAGGTAACATATAGTACACGCTGTGACACGCACATGACTAACACACATGGCCATATAAACAAACAAAGTCCCGAACTGTCAACTTCCAACAGCTAGGGGGAGACAAAAACATCAGTCCAAGCAGGAATCCTGACAAGAATAGAAGAATAGAATAGAACTTTATTTATCCCGAAGGAAATTCTTGTGCCAGGTTACATAGCGATGCAGTATAAAAACAGAATGATAAAAAATAAACTAAAGGATTTACAAATTTACAGTTAAAATATACAAGTTTGAAGGCATGATAAGATATTCGATGGCAAAAACTATTTGGCATGATTGAAGTGAAATATAGTTGGACATGACATTAAGAATTAAGAATATTGCACATGATGATGAGAGGAGATGAGAGGTAGTGTTATAGTGTTATAGATAGTATTTAGACAGAAGGATAATAATAATAATAATATAGCACATGATAAAGTATTGCACATGATGTTATATTGCACATTATATTGCACGTAAAACTGGGGAAATTGCATGCAATATAACGTCATGTGCAATACTTTATCATTATAGCCTACGAAAACTATGCAGATGATACTCAAATGCACATTTCATCACGTGACTATGGTCCCATTGACTCACTCATCAAGTGCATTGAGCAAATTCACACTTGGATGTGCCACAATGTCTTCCAGCTAAACAAAGACAAGTCAGAAGTCATTATTTTTGGTGCCAAAGACGAAAGTAAATCTCTCACCATGAAAACAAAAAATCAAGTCAGAAATCTTGTTGTAGCTTTGGACTCTGACCTAAACTTTAATCGCCACAGAAAGACCATTACAAAATCAGCCGACCATCACCTTAAAAACATAGCAAGAATTAAAGGGTTGATGTCCAAAGCCGACCTGGAAAAACTCATCCATGCTTGATTACTGTAATGGTGTTTTCACAGGTCTCTCTAAAAAAGCAGTGAGACAGCTCCAACTCATCCCTGTTGCTGCTGCTGCTAGAGCTTTAAATAAGACTAAGAAAGCAGACCACGCAACTCCAGTGCTAAAATCACTGCAATGGCTTCCTGTTTGCCAGAGAATTGAGTTCAAAATATCACTAATCGTGTGCAAAGCTCTAAATGGGACCAAAATACATCTCTGATCTGCTTGTGTGTTATGAGGCCACTAGAGCTCTCAGGCCATCAGGCTGCTCATCGCTCCCAGGGCTCATACTGAGCATAGTGAAGCAGCTTTTAGTTTCTATGCACCACAGCTCTGGAACAAACTTCCAGAACATGTGAGGTCTGCATCAACACCCTCTTCCTTTAAACAACGGTGCTCAAATTCTTGTATTTTATTGTATTTTCTTCTTTTCCTTCGTAAAGCACTTTGAATGGCCTTGTGTTTGAATGGTGCTATATAAATATACTTGCCTTGCCTCAAATGTACAGTATATACCGTGTGTGTGTGTGTGTGTGTGTGTGTGTGTGTGTGTGTGTGTGTGTGTGTGTGTGTGTGTGTGTGTGTGTGTGTGTGTGTGTGTGTGTGTGTATATGAGATGACCTTGACATTTTTAGCAGTACTACTGCTGATTGCCTTAATTTCATCATTTTTACAGCTTAGGGGAACTTTCTAATAGTCTAATACTAATTTGGAATGTCTGGTCGTCTTCCGAATTAAAAGGCCAATTTTAGTTGGCTACTTCACCCGAGTGCAGTGTGCTTACTTAAAGTAATGCATTTTTAGTGGAGAGGAGGCGGAGGCCCCGTTACGTGGAGAACCACGGAGCGATCGACATCAATGAACGAGATGGATGAATGTAGATGAATGTGCCCATAATGGACTCTCCAGACCGGCCGTCTGGTCGCAAGGGCAAAGAGCCGTGAACGTCTTTGCCGGACGTAAACGGATGATGATGTCATTGCACATCCCCGATAGACACTCACCCGATCCATCAGGGGAGAGGAAAGGGTGAGTGAGGGGGAGGTGGGGGGGTAGTGAGGGGCGGGAGGGGGAGTGAGGGGTGGGGGTGCCAACATTCATGAGAACTCCTGATGATGTGTCCTCTTTTCTTTTGGCAAAGTCAAACCACTTTCACGGTGGTGAGCTTCTGCCAACCAGCACCACCCACGCCCACACCCACCTGATGACACAGACACACACACACACACACACACACACACACACACAAAATGGTGAATGACTTGACTGTTTTTGAACCCCCCCCCCCACCCCCCTCCCCCTTCCTAAGTCCGGGCCTGGCCTCCCATCTGGGGGTCTGGCAGGACCGGCTGCTGTGTGTGTGTGTGTCTGTGTGTGTGTGTGTGTGTGTGTGTGTGTGTGTGTGTGTGTGTGTGTGTGTGTGTGTGTGTGTGTGTGTGTGTGTGTGCGTGAGTGTGAAAATGCAGCTCCTGTGATTTGGATGTTGTACTTGCCAATGTTGCGATTTCGATAATATTTGGTTTAGTTGTTCAGCCCCAATGTCTTCCTTCCATACTGTTCTACGGTATAATGCCGCTTTTCCACTGCATAGTACCGGCTCGCCTCGCCTCACCTGGTACCTGCTCCTTTTCCACTACAGATTTAGTACCAGCTCAGTGTCGCAGGACGTTGCTGTTTGTCACAGCAAGGAGACAAAAAGAGACATAAAATTGCCTCAACTATTAACAATGTTAATAGTTAACACAAGTTACCAGGCGAATATGCAGCATTTTCGATGAGAATCACGATGGTGAAAAAGATGAAAGATTGAACCCTCAACATCATATAGCAGCAGCATCAGATTATGCTCCATCCATTGCATTCTAATGGAGTTTTACTTGTTACTTGTGTGTGAAATAGTGTAGTGATCGCAGTTTGCAGATGAGGGGGATATAATATATTATTATAATATGTATAAATGTCTCGGTGTCCAACACTTGATCCATTCACAGCGTATTAGCCAGTAAATGGATACAGTGGTGGTTGAAGTTAAGCTTCTGGAGTAGAGGCCGCCAAGAAAATAAGACTACGGGGGGAACAGGATATGGTACCGGGTTTGATACCCCCATATACACGTCATCTGCCCCCCTCACCCCCAAGTGAGAGTTTGTTGACGTCTTCTTCAGTCTCATTGTCGATTCCCCCGTCGCCTCCAGTTTGCCGGGGCTGAGACCGCTGCTGGACGTCAACTACCTTCCGTTGACCGACATGCGCATCGCCAGGACCTTCTGCTTCACCCACCTGGGCCAGGCCATGTACCTCACCTCCCCCACCGAGGTCCAGAGGATCACCTACAGCCAGGACACCTGTGAGAACCTGCAGGTCAGTTTTTTGTGGGAGGGGTATACTGCCCCACGGTGTTTACATTCGGTATTGCAACCCACTAGACTGGGTTACAGTGTCTGATAAATGACTAAATAGCCAATTGGATTTGACACTCACCACTCCGTAGTCCAGTGACTACGGAGTGGTCCAGTGGTCCAGTGAATGTTTTCGGGTTTGCAACACCTACCTGATTTATTTGCTGGTTGACAATTCAATAGATTACACACTGTGTGCGTTTGTGTGTGTGCATGTGCGTGTGTGTGCGTGTGTGTGCGTGTATGCGTGCGTGTGCGTGTGTGTGTGTGTGCCTCCCCTACTACAGGAGATGTTAGGAGAGCTCTTCACACCCGTGGAGACACCAGAGGCTCCCAACCGAGGCTTCTTTAAGGGGCTCTTTGGAGGCGGGGCACAGTCTATGGACAGGGAGGAGCTATGTGAGTCTCACACACACACACACACACACACACACACACACACACACACACACACACACACACACATAGAGATGAACACACGTACCACACACACGCAACATACGTGCACACACACACCAAACACACACACACAGCTAATGCGCACCACACACACACATTCAGTTCTACATTACTGTACTTCCAAAATGTCCAAATTATTACTAATCGTAACTGAGGTTTGTCTGCTCTCTGACCTCCTCCTGCACCACCCCCCCCCCCCCCCCCAACACCCCCAGTTGGAGAGCTGGCGTCCGGGAAGGCCTCCCGGAGCCTGGCCCAGCACATCCCGGGCCCCGGGGGCCTGGAGGGCATGAAGGGCGCGGCGTCGGGCGTGGTGGGCGACCTGGCGAGGGCCCGGATAGCGCTGGACGAGAGAGGGCAGAAGCTGGGCGAGCTGGACGAGCGAACGGCGGCCATGATGAACAGCGCCGACTGCTTCTCCAAACACGCCCACGAGGTGAGAGGGGGGGGACATTCTTTATTGGCGGGCGGCAGTAGCTCAGGAGGTAAGAGCGGTTGTCTGGCAACAGGAAGGTTGCTGGTTTGATCCCCAGGCTCCTCCTCAGCTAAGTGTCAAGGTGTCCCTGAGCAAGACACCACCTAACCCTAACTGCTCCTGACGTGTTGGTTGTTACCTTGCATGGTTGACACCGCCGTCGGTGTATGAGTGGGTGAATGTGAGGCAACTGTAAAGCGCTTTATATAGCATAAAAGTGCTATATAAATGCAATCCATTGACCATTTATTAGGAGTAATGCCTTGAGATGCAGCATCTCAAGGGTTTTTTTTTATGAATGAATGAATGTATTATTTGAACAGAGACAATGTACAAAGAACATTAACCTTATAAAACAAGGAGAGATGTATCGCGAGATAAGTGCAGTTTGGACATCCATGCCTCTCGCGACTAAACGCTTGGTGTTTGATGCCTAAACCGATGTTGCCCCACTGTCTTATGATGTACTCATGCCCACACAAGCATTGGTAAGGTCGGATAAACGTTTCCATGAAAGTTGTGAAGACCCATCACCTTTTACTGTTTAACCGCTTAGAAACACACAAGCGCCTATTGTGAAAATGAATTGTGAACTACTCTCGAATGCAATAACCCCCCAACTCCAAAACGGTAGGGAAGCAAGTAGAGGTGCACCAGCACAAGATACATACAGAGGGATCATTGGGCAATAGCGTCTTATGAGGTTATTGTGTGCGTGGCTGCAAAATGCGTTTGAGCGCGAGATAAGTGCAGTTTGGACATCCATGCCTCTCGCGACTAAACGCTTGGTGTTTGATGCCTAAACCGATGTTGCCCCACTGTCTTATGATGTACTCATGCCCACACAAGCATTGGTAAGGTCGGATAAACGTTTCCATGAAAGTTGTGAAGACCCATCACCTTTTACTGTTTAACCGCTTAGAAACACACAAGCGCCTATTGTGAAAATGAATTGTGAACTACTCTCGAATGCAATAACCCCCCAACTCCAAAACGGTAGGGAAGCAAGTAGAGGTGCACCAGCACAAGATACATACAGAGGGATCATTGGGCAATAGCGTCTTATGAGGTTATTGTGTGCGTGGCTGCAAAATGCGTTTGAGCGCGAGATAAGTGCAGTTTGGACATCCATGCCTCTCGCGACTAAACGCTTGGTGTTTGATGCCTAAACCGATGTTGCCCCACTGTCTTATGATGTACTCATGCCCACACAAGCATTGGTAAGGTCGGATAAACGTTTCCATGAAAGTTGTGAAGACCCATCACCTTTTACTGTTTAACCGCTTAGAAACACACAAGCGCCTATTGTGAAAATGAATTGTGAACTACTCTCGAATGCAATAACCCCCCAACTCCAAAACGGTAGGGAAGCAAGTAGAGGTGCACCAGCACAAGATACATACAGAGGGATCATTGGGCAATAGCGTCTTATGAGGTTATTGTGTGCGTGGCTGCAAAATGCGTTTGAGCGCGAGATAAGTGCAGTTTGGACATCCATGCCTCTCGCGACTAAACGCTTGGTGTTTGATGCCTAAACCGATGTTGCCCCACTGTCTTATGATGTACTCATGCCCACACAAGCATTGGTAAGGTCGGATAAACGTTTCCATGAAAGTTGTGAAGACCCATCACCTTTTACTGTTTAACCGCTTAGAAACACACAAGCGCCTATTGTGAAAATGAATTGTGAACTACTCTCGAATGCAATAACCCCCCAACTCCAAAACGGTAGGGAAGCAAGTAGAGGTGCACCAGCACAAGATACATACAGAGGGATCATTGGGCAATAGCGTCTTATGAGGTTATTGTGTGCGTGGCTGCAAAATGCGTTTGAGCGCGAGATAAGTGCAGTTTGGACATCCATGCCTCTCGCGACTAAACGCTTGGTGTTTGATGCCTAAACCGATGTTGCCCCACTGTCTTATGATGTACTCATGCCCACACAAGCATTGGTAAGGTCGGATAAACGTTTCCATGAAAGTTGTGAAGACCCATCACCTTTTACTGTTTAACCGCTTAGAAACACACAAGCGCCTATTGTGAAAATGAATTGTGAACTACTCTCGAATGCAATAACCCCCCAACTCCAAAACGGTAGGGAAGCAAGTAGAGGTGCACCAGCACAAGATACATACAGAGGGATCATTGGGCAATAGCGTCTTATGAGGTTATTGTGTGCGTGGCTGCAAAATGCGTTTGAGCGCGAGATAAGTGCAGTTTGGACATCCATGCCTCTCGCGACTAAACGCTTGGTGTTTGATGCCTAAACCGATGTTGCCCCACTGTCTTATGATGTACTCATGCCCACACAAGCATTGGTAAGGTCGGATAAACGTTTCCATGAAAGTTGTGAAGACCCATCACCTTTTACTGTTTAACCGCTTAGAAACACACAAGCGCCTATTGTGAAAATGAATTGTGAACTACTCTCGAATGCAATAACCCCCCAACTCCAAAACGGTAGGGAAGCAAGTAGAGGTGCACCAGCACAAGATACATACAGAGGGATCATTGGGCAATAGCGTCTTATGAGGTTATTGTGTGCATGGCTGCAAAAGATGGAGGAGATGAGAGAGAGAGAGAGAGAGAGAGATGGGGAGTGGAGAGATACAGCAGAGAGAGCGAGAGAGAGAGAGAGAGACAGTTGGAGTACCCTCAAGTCCACGCAACACTGTGTGGGGGTTGGGGGGGGGGGGGAGGTGGGGGGGGAGATGAAGGTGTTAACAGCAGTAGGTTGCGTCCATGGGCTTTTGCTCCTCCCCTCTCCCCTCTACATGTCCCTTCGCCAATCAGATCTGGTACCACTTCTTGTCTTTACACTTCAGCATCATCTGAGGAGAGAGAGAGAGAGAGAGAGAGAGAGAGAGAGAGAGAGACCGAAATGTAATTTATTTAACTTGCTGCAGGAATCAAGATTGTTTTATATTTTACATTATTTTTGAGACAACGGTGAATTACGTAAACATGACAACGTGACCTCCCATCACCATCATCCTCCTCCTCATCATCATCATCCCTATCTTCATCCTCATCATCCTCATTATGTTGATGATGATTACCATAGTATTTTTGTACTCTTTTAGTGTGTAATTTTCGTGTGTGTACATTTTACTGACCTGCCCAGGGACTACGGGCGGAAAATAGCAATTTGCTAAAACCTGGTACATTACATCTCTCCTTGTTTTATAAGGTTAATGTTCTTTGTACATTGTCTCTGTTCAAATAATACATTCATTCATTCATAATAAAAACCCCTTGAGATGCTGCATCTCAAGGCATTACTCCTAATAAATGGTCAATGGATTGCATTTATATAGCACTTTTATGCTATATAAAGCGCTTTACAGTTGCCTCACATTCACCCATTCATACACCGACGGCGGTGTCAACCATGCAAGGTAACAACCAACACGTCAGGAGCAGGTAGGGTTAGGTGGTGTCTTGCTCAGGGACACCTCCACTAGGAGGAGCAGGTAGGGTTAGGTGGTGTCTTGCTCAGGGTCACTCCAACTGTCTCTCTCTCTCTCTCTCGCTCTCTCTGCTGTATCTCTCCACTCCCCATTCATATGTCCCTGGAGCCCACCTCTCCTCTCATCTCCCTCACCCCCCCCCCCTGGGCGGGACGCTGTCTCTCTCTGTCTCTCTCTGTCTCTCTCTGTCTCTCACCCTTAGCACAACACCCAATGACGCAGGCCCCCGTACCTCAGTATTGGAATGGGACCGACGATTGGACCAGACAGAGGAGATGGAGAATCCTCGAGAGGAAACAAGCAAACAGTGTCTTTTTATTCAAGTGGAACAGTTTTTGTTCTCTTCTTTTTCATGTGTCAAATCAGTTTTGGGAGGGTGGGGGGCGGGGCCTAGAGGTCGCTGAGAGGAGGACCCGAGTCTTGGGGGGTGGAATCTCAACCTGTTCATTTCTTGAGTTGTCCTGTTGCTGGTGTACATTAGCCACAGTTGTTTGGTTAGTTTAGTTTTTGTTTTTGTTCCAAAAAAAATACAAGAAGACAAACAAATGATAAAACCACAACATTCTGGAAATGAACAATGGAGTAAAGAGACAAACCTACAGTATATCCAAGAACGATATCTGCACACGAAACCTATAACATCGTGCAACGCTGTATCCGTGTACAAACCGGCCTGGGACACAAGACGGACACGGTTTGGGGAAATGAAATAAAAAAAGGAGATACAGTGTGAGAGGAGAAGCCCCCCTTCTTAGCGCCGACAAGCGCTAACGGGAGACAGGAAAAGGAAGTGATGTCACAGGGACTACTTCTCCATACAGGGTGTCACAGGAAACATGTCTGCTCCACCCAAATGTTGTACTGTTGCTCGATCCCCTGCTTATTTCCCCCATCACACGTCGACCATCTTTTCTTTTGTCTGTATTATTTAAAAACAAAATCGTATTTTTAATATTCTTGTAAAAAGTGAATGATTTCACTTGCATATATATATATATATATATATATATATATATATATACATAATTATGTTTTGTCCAACCACGCTTAAATCATTTCTCCTTATGAAAAGGGCTGGAAAAAGTAGTATATGGATATAAAAGGCATAAATGTATCTCTTAAGTGCACGGTAACATCTGATCTCTGAATTTAAACAAAAAAGTTGAGGCAAGGTCATATGAGCCATATACGGTTCCTTGTATAAATAAGATTTATTTATTAGATAGATATCTATTATATATATATATATGTATATATATATACATATATATATAGCCTCCATCTCCCTTATGCCATAAGCTTCCACTGTGTGGCATGGTGTGAACACATGTCTATGTATAGATGCTGACACAAGCACAGTGTTGACGACCAAATGAGATATGTGGTGTCGTCTGGGAGTTTTACCCATCCATGGATTCATGATGCGAGTCCACACCAGTACAGAGATTATACTAACCATGCAAACGGGGAGCAAAACCCGTTTGTGTGTGTGTGTGCGTGCGTGTGTGTGCGTGTGTGTGCGTGTGTGTGTATGCAGGAGTGTTACGTACACAGATGTGTCCATTTTGAAACTGATTTTTCTAACGTTTTGTTCCTTCTCTGCCCATCGACTGTGTGAGTGGTCCGTCGAAAGTGTTTTTATTAAGGTGCAAGAAGCAAAACTATGTGATTAATATGTTAATGTTTTGTTTTTTTTAGGTTTTCAATTTCCCATGTTGGTCGAAAAAAAGCTCAGTGTTGTGTGTCTCTCTCAATGTCTAACGGGCCTATACATTCTTTCCTGTATATAGGTACATCATTTGACAATCTTAAGACCAATTGGAAAGTACACTGCAAGGTTGCTAACGCGACACTAGAGGGGGACAAAGGCCATATTCTTTCTGACGCCAAAGACTTTCGTTAGCTTCTGTTCCATTTTGTTCCTCTTCCATCATCCTCCACGGCGGACAGCATATTTTACGATACAAAGTTCTTCTTCACAGTGATATTTACGATGTTTTTATTTCTACGTTTTTTCCGCAAACATCTTATTCATCCGCGTTAGGACTAGTAGGCCCAGGCGTGCCGGTGGCAAATATCTGGACTGGAAGCCGTTTTAAGAGTGCGTTCATCGTGCCGTCGTTTCACAATTCCGCGTGGATGCTAGCGTTCAGGGTTGTCGACGTCATCGACGGGTATTCGTCTGTTTAGCGCGTTCTGGCTCGGACCACTCAGAGCAGCGGTCCCTTCCACCCATAGCTGTAGCCAGGGATAGACCTTTTAGCCCCGACAGTATTTACGGTGTTCATCTCCAGTGTTAACGCCAAGTGTTTACGTTTGCTCGTGTGTCTGTGTGAGCGCGCTACCTCTTCCTCTTGTCATTTTGAAGTCACCGAACGTTCGTTATAATGTACCGTTGCGT
This sequence comes from Coryphaenoides rupestris, assembly GCA_002895965.2. Classification (NCBI taxonomy): domain Eukaryota; kingdom Metazoa; phylum Chordata; class Actinopteri; order Gadiformes; family Macrouridae; genus Coryphaenoides; species Coryphaenoides rupestris. The sequence goes on from PIJE02001594.1 coordinate 51,365, forward strand.
TTCGTTTCTTACGTTTTGTATTTTTTTTTCCTTTTTCTTTCTTTTGTTTTTATTTTTGGAGATGTGATGGGTAACGTTGATGTCCTCTGTCTCTCAAGGATGTCTCTCGAGTGTTGAGTCCGGTCTGTTTGTATCTCTTAACAAAAGTTAAAAAAAAAGATCACGAAAAACTACACACGGTTAGGATAAAGCAAAAAAAAAAGGCATTAAAAAAACAACTTCTGAATTGCTGTTTTTAATTGACCTGACGCATGTTCCCCCCGCACATGCTGTACACACTGATTCAAGCATTCATTGATTGTTTTCTTCTTTGTTTGTGTTCTCTTCCCTCGGTTCTCCCCTCTCAGAAGAACCCCGTCCTCCAGTTGACGGCGTGTCAGTGGTTCTACTGCTGCACACACGTTTGTTCTGGTCTGAGCTTAGTGGGCCTGTGCATTGTCAGTGTGGATGTCAATGTAGGATAGATCCGCTTTCCCTCCGAGATGACGAAGAAGAGGGGGGGACGAAAAAAATACAATAATAATAATAATTTCAGGAAAAAACGGCTTTTTCTTTTCTTTTTTCATGTTCTTGGTGTCTCTTGCCATGCCTAGTTTCTTGCTCTCCTACGTTATTATTCATTTATTATTAATGTTATTGTTCATCTTTTCTTTTTTCAGTTTGTATGTCCAGGGTGACTTGTCTCGTCCTTCATACCGGTGTGCAATAGTCCTATAACTGATATGGTCACCATCTCACAAAACAACACGCGGGAATTTATCTATTTTCCATTTCCGGATGCGTTAAGTCCTCTAGAATCAACCGTTATCAGTGGGTTGCAGTATTTTTTTTGTCATTGTAGCCAATTTTCTTGTACAGTTTTATGCAAATTTCACATGGATGTTTATGACTTTATCTGCTGCCACAATAAAATTTAGAAATTCTGTAGATAGAAATTACTGTGCAATGGAAAATAAAAGTGGAAAATGTGCTGTTTTGTGAATTGTTTTATTCATCTCCTTTTATCAAACTGCTCACATTTCTTTCACAAAAGTGAAATGAAATGCTTGTCACATTGAGAATGGTTGCTCAAGCTCATCCTCCTGTCTGCTGATACATGAATCTAAAGTTACGGATGTAACTACGGTTCTATGAATCCTAAGTGAGGACCGCCAGAGGATATCACTGGATATCTTCTGTCTCACGCATGCACAGGTCAAGTATTTATATCAAAAAGTCACATGTGACCTCGTATGACCCGGTTCAGGTTTAAGTTCCAGTGTCATCCACGAGTTCAGTCCTACAGTATCTTCTCGCAGGGCCAAATGGCCAAACCCACAGCTGAAGGCGGCTTAGTCAAGAGCTCCTTCCTGTCGGGGAGGCACCAGGGCGTCCTGCAGCGGACTCTGTGCAGCAGTAAGAACCAAATCCTGGCTGGCAAGAAGGGGGCCACCAGAGAAGATTGTGGCCCTGTCATAACACTGTGTACAAGTGTTGGTAGGAAAGGGTGGAAAGACCACGTCTTGGCCACGTGAGGGCCAGGTGGTCCTGACCCAGGGCGCCGGTCTTCTCCTTTCAGGGGAACCAGAGGGGACAGTGGGTCGACATCTCAGAGGCAAAGAGATCCACTTCTGCCCTGCCGAAGAGACCCCAGATGCTGTGCGCCACCTCTGGATGAAGTCGCCACTCGCCTGTAACGGGAGAGGAAGTCCACAATCTGGTTCCGCTCCCCTGGTGGATACATTGCCCGTAGGCTGGTCAGGCGAGGGGCTGCCCACGTCAAAAGAGCCTGGGACACATCTAGTAACAGTCATGGTGCACATTGACGTGCTCTGTGCGGTTCTGAGTCGACCACTGCCTGCTCTGCCCTATGGCACCTCCATCTAGAGAGGCTGGCATCCATTGTGACAGTCTGTATGCGGAATGGAACAGAGCCTATGAGCACGCCTGACAAATATGACCTCTCCCTCCATAGGGATAGAACGAGGAGGCACTGCTGTGACACCCTGGTCTTCCTGTGTGTGTGCCACTTGCTGTCCAAGCGGAGGCCATTCAGCCATCTTTGCAGGAGGCGCAGTGCAGTCAGCCCGATGGAACTGAGGCAGGCTGAGGCAGCTGTCAACTTGCCCAAGAGTGTGTTTTTGTCAGGCAATCGTGATCATCTTGCTGTGAAGAAATGAAGAAATGTCCTCATCAGTGTGATTGGTTGCCTTGGCGACCCGCGTCTGTCTGTCTGTCTGTCTATCTACTAGCTACCTATATGTCTATTTATCTATCTATCTGTCTCTCTGTCTCTGTCTCTATCTGTCAGTCTAGCTATCTATGTCTGTCTTTGTCTATCTATCTACGATTTCTGTCGATCTATCTACCTACCTAGCTATCAACTATGTGTGTCTATCTAGTATGACATACTTTATAGATATATAACCATATATCTCTGTGCGATTGCGTTGCATTGAACTATGCCATGTCTGCCTTTAGTCAGATTGATCATTAAATAAGTCTTTGGTTTCCCTAAGGCGCTCAAGTTACGAGAGGAATCATCATCAATCATCAAGACCATTTGAAACGTAGGCCTAGGCCTAACCTATTTCATAACCTAACCTATAAGCTACATTTATTATGTCTATTGTATTATTGTCGTATCGGCAATTATATACACAGGCCTTGATGTACGAGGCAGAAAAGAGCCGAGATGTTTCTTAAAACTTTTCAACAAAGCTCATGCTGGGATTAGTCACTAATGACAATAGAACCACCTTTAGGTTAACACTGTTGTTACGAACTATAACCGCTAGATGGCGGTGGCGATTCGTGCAACTATAACCAGTGAGCGCTACTCTCACTGTATGAGAGGCCCTATGTTACATTGCAGGGGCCCTGATAATAGGGACCCTATAGACTCTATAGGGTCATAATATCAGGAGGAGTTGGGTGACATTTCCTGGATATTGTCATTGCTTACCTCATCGGTGACTCATGGAAAAGTTGTCATTATTATTAGGCCATTTATCGACACCCCCAAAAGGGTAGCCTCCATTTTAGGTCTGCCAATACAATTGTTTATTGTTTGTTGAGTTTTATATGTATCCTGAATTTATTTACTCTATCCAGAAGAGTATATTGATTGTTGACTGTAGACCAAAATGTCGACAGAATGTTATGTAATGATCAATCTGACTAAAAGCCGATATGGCACAGTACAACGCAATCTCACAGAGTTATATGGGTATATATCTAGAAAATAACCATCTGGTCTTTCTCTCTGGGAAATCTGCAATGCACTTGTTGAAATTGAAATGTGCGGAACACCAGCACAGAGAGATAAGAAAACACAACATAATTAAATGAAAAACATAATTAAATGCAGTACAAATAGTACAAATCCCCAATATATTTGATATCAACTATGTCTTGTGGGTCTTGGATCACATGAGAGACCGCTTCCTGGTGACCTCGAGCGTCCAAGTCTTTGTGAGTGACATTGTGTTTCTGAATAGCTTTAATTGGCTAATTGAGTCCGGGTCAGGCCACCTATAAAAAGGGAAGGCAGCGTCCTGCTCACACTGTGTATTATAAGACATGTTTCCATGCTCGTTGCTGCCACATTACACCATCTAGGTTGAGTGTGTATGTGTGTGTGTGTGTACTGTGTGTGTGTGTGTGTGTGTGTGTGTGTGTGTGTGTGTGTGTGTGTGTGTGTGTGCCAGGTGGAACAGGCTTAGAGGCCCCCAGGTGGAACAGGCTTAGGAGGCCCCCAGGTGAACAGGCTTAGAGGCCCCCAGTGGAACAGGCTTAGAGGCCCTCAGGTGGAACAGGCTTAGAGGCCCTCAGGTGGAACAGGCTTAGGGCCCCCCAGGTGGAACAGGCTTAGAGGCCCTCAGGTGGAACAGGCTTAGAGGCCCTCAGTGGAACAGGCTTAGAGGCCCTCAGGTGGAACAGGCTAGAGGCCCTCAGTGGAACAGGCTTAGAGGCCCTCAGGTGGAACAGGCTAGAGGCCTCAGTGAACAGCTTAGAGGCCCTCAGTGGAACAGCTTAGAGGCCCTCAGGTGGAACAGAGTTTAGAGAGCCTCAGGTGGAACAGAGTTAGAGAGCCTCAGGTGGACAAGCTAGAGGCCCCCAGGTGGAACAGACATAGAGATGTGCTGATGAATGATCTTTGGTGTATGCATGGTTCCACCACAGATTGAAAACTCACATGCAACATAATGTGAATATGATAATGCCAGCAGATCCCTTCCAGGGCCAGTTCAGAATCAAGTGCACATGAGCAAATGCAAATTTTTTAATTAGTGTCTAATCTATATTCAGTTCTAATACAACAAGTCATGCGTGCATTGATTTTTCCAGCCACTTGACATTATCAAGTTTTATTGAACCGGCTGTGGCATTTGGATCCCCACTGAATTAGTTTAATTTTGATTAATTTCTCACTGTTTTGTGTAGTTTGTACTTCCATAAAGTCTTAACCATGGTAGCTTCACTTCACTCTCAGGCTTGAAGGAAGAGCAGAATATCAATTGAGGGAATTATGTGAGATTGGGATGGATTTCATGATGGAACATCATTTTCTGATGATAACCCTTAATAACATAATTAGTCAATTACGGGTTTAAGTTGTCCATCAATTTAAACATAAAACGTACCTACCTGGCATGCTAAGCCAACGTTCACACACACACACACACACACACACACACACACCACACACACACACACACACATACTGGTTTCCATGTTGGATGGGGACCAACTTTCTATTCATCACCCTTTCTAAAGGTTCTAGAGGCATGAAAACAATCAGGTACACTAGCCATAGCTTTGTTAGCTGATACACGACTTCAAATCTCTGACTTGATGAAGTAGTGACTTGACCGTGCTAAATGGGGACCTAGGAAAAATCAAGTGAACATGGCTGATGGAGACCTCATTTGCATATATTTTGCATAATTCACACAAAGTCCCATTTTGATTAGTGGGACTTGCACAATAAGTGTATTACTATTTTTGAAATGGCAAACAACATACATCACGGAAATCCTCAGATTATTGCATTTGTTCAAAAAAAGTATCTTACAACAAGTAGAAATTAAAAGATGCATAGTAGTACATCAATGATGGTTCAGATTTTTAAATGGCCTTAGTTGTAGCATGAGGCCTGCACATGGTGCTAGTGATGCAAAGCACCACTCTTGCATAGAATGCCTCGTGCTGTGCATGGAGTCATCTTCACAACATTGCAGATTTGATTGATTGATAGGTTTGATAGGAATATCAGTGTGATTGAAGTAGCGATGGGCGATTAATCGATCTCGAATCAAGATCGCGACACATATTTTGTCGATCTCGATCTATCAGCCTTCGCGATCTTTTCCGATCTGGATAGATCTGACAGCAGCGTCATGACGCACCGGAAATAAACGTGACAACAGCCAATCGGTCTGCAGTGTTTGTCTCGACACACCCATTCGCTATGATTGGCGATTGGTGCAGCCCAAATAACTCGACGACAGCCAATCGGTCTGCAGTGTTTTGGCTAGACACGCCCATTTATACCACGGCACGAGGCGTTGTTTACCAACAGTGACACAAAGAAAGGACAACAGCATGAGTGACACTGTGAGGAACGAGAGTTAAGAAGTGAAAGCTTCATAGTGTGGTGTCTCGGTGGCGCAGCGAAGAGAGTTCTTACCTTCAGCTCTGCAGTCCTGGGTTCAAATCCTGTGGAAAGCTTTCTCTTCAGAACTCTCTCCGCTGTGCCACCGAGACAGCACACTGTGAAGTGTTACTTTTAAGTCAACACACTAACCCTAAGTCCTGTTAATCATATTGTCATGTCCTGATGGTGCCGTGGAGGGAGTGTCATCAACTCCAAGGTCATGTGTTCAAGTCACGATTGAAATCTCTTGTCCTTTCCCAACTTAACAATGCAGCGTAAGTGTAATGTTCTTACCTTCAGCTCTGCAGTCCTCGTTTCAAATCCTGTGGACATCCTTCTCTTATGTCTAAGTCCCGTGAACTGGTAAAGTTAAATACGCCCGGAGACCATGCCCAAGCAGGTCTCTCGGTGTCAGTCTTGTATAAAGTACTTGAAAGCGATACTTGAGTAAAAGTACAAGTATCTTACCAGAAAATGACTTTGGTAGAAGTTTCACCTTTTAGAAATGTACTTGAGTATAAGTCTTAAAGTATCTGATATTTACTGTACTTAAGTATCAAAAGTAATTTTCTGATATTAAATGTACTTAAGTATTGGAAGTAAAAGTAAAAGTACAAGTAAAAAAAGTTGGCATCAGTCGTTGATTTCTACTGACATCCGGGACATCTTACGCACGAACCCACCAGACGCGGACGGACGCTTTCGTGCGCGCGGACTGAACCCACCAGACGCGCAGAGCGCACGCGCATTGTTCGCGCGCGCACTCCCATGTTACCAGACGCGGAATTGATTGATATTGATGCTATGATCACACTTTAGTGTGATTAAAACAAATATCTAAACTATATAGAATGTTAAGAATAATAAATAATAATAATAATAATAATAATCATTATTGTTATTATTATTATTAGAATGTTGTTTTGGTTGTATGCTAAAATGTATGACTTGATTTAACTTAATTTAACTGAATATGATGCAGATATTGTGCATATACAATGTATTTCTATGAGATTGCGCACAGGGACGCAGTGTGAACCGCGCCATGCGTTACCATGGGAGCGGAAGTAAAGCGCGTGCGCCCGCAGCAGTACGCGTGCGCTTTGCGCGTCTGGTGGGTTTCGCGCGTGATTCGCCAAACCTGCAGTCTTAACACATTTCTAATGATTTTATTTTGTAGTAACGAAGATGCTGAGGAGAAATGTATCGGAGTAAAAGTATACATTTTATTTAGGAAATGTAGTGAAGAGTAAAAGTGAAAGTTGCCAGAAATATAAATAACGAAGTAAAGTACAGATACGTGAAAATTCTACTTAAGTACAGTAACGAAGTATTTGTACTTCGTTACATTACAACACAGCTGGTGGTACAGTGGAGAGGGCACTTGGGCATGGTCTCCGGGTGTATTTAACTTCACCGTTCACAGGACTTAAATATAAGAGAAGGCTTTCAACGGGATTTGAACGCAGGACTGCAGAGCTGAAGGTAAGAACTCTCTCAGCTGTACCACCGAGACACCACACTATCGGGTCGTATGACAAGCTGGGGTTTCCTTGCTGAACAGTCTGTCAGCCACAAAAGACACTGAAAGCAAGTACACATGGATGATCTGTTTTAGGACAGACCGGTTTCCATAAGTCAAAATAATCCTGGTTTAAAAAGGATATACAGTGTCACTTACAGTATGTTTTGTTCGTAGCTGATTGATCGATTGATGATTGATTGTAGCTAAATATTTTTTTTGCTTGGTCAAGAATGTTGACTGGTAACTTTACGACATAACATGACGCTGTTATGAACACCTGCCTCTTTTCCCCCAAAGTTCCCTTTCATCAAACCTCCACGTAGGTCCAGTGAACACATTGGAGTTGGAATGACTCTTGTTGTGTTCCCTGGACCTTCATGGAAGTTTGATCAAACTTCCACGAAGGTCCAGGGAACACAACAAGAGTGGACTCCTTTCAACTCCCACGTGTTCCTGTCAAGGTCAGCGGCGTACTAAATGTGGAAGGAGTTCATGGACCGCTTTGGGCGGCCGTGCGGTCTCAGAGGTTTTGGGCAAAAGATGGCAATTAGGGCGGCAGTCCGCTGCTTGACGACAGCGTAAACAGTGATCTGGAGCACAGCGTGGCACGAAACACTCAGTGTGTTGTGGCCACGCACCGTGGTTTTGTGCACTTTCAAGTGACTTGTCATTCTTGGAAGGCATTTTTCTCTGTGACCCTATGGCAAAAATGTCGCAGTGAAAAAGCAGTCTGGATGCTACAAAGTGTACGCCGTGCATTTCTGCTTTCATGCACGACTCAATACGCATCTTGATACATGGGCTCTGATACGATGTGATTCAGTTCAGGTTTGATCCACTTATATTTGTTAGATTTCTGATACAGAATACCGAGGTGAGCTTTGGGTACTTGCAGATACCGTGTACCGATAAGAGCACTTTAAATAATAAATTCAATTTTGAGTTAGTTACCAGAATAGTAAGAGTGCTGATTTTGAATAAAATTGAGTAGATGTGAACAAAATAAAAGTATACAAAAAACATATATCACAGTGATATATTGCTGCCTCTCCTTCAACAAATGTACTCTTTGTAAGTCGCTTTGGATAAAAGCGTCTGCCAAATGTAAATGTAAATGTAAAAAGATTAAACCCAGCAATACAAAAATAACACTCTATGACACTCTCTAAACACACTATTTGCTGGTACATTTGGCAAGTAAAAGCCGACACACTGATTACAATTGAAGCCATAACATAGAATTACACAAATCATGATATACTTAACAAACATTGGACCTCATTCACGAACGCAGTTAAGAAAAAGTTAAGAAGAAATTTCTTCTTAACTCCACTTACGAAGTTCCTGCGTCAATTTTGGCATTCAAGAAAGTTTTCTTATCTGGGATTGGTTCTTAGCTAAGAACAGGATTTAAGAACGCGGAAAAGCAGTCGTAGCGACCTATTTGGAGTGCGCCCATGTTCTTAAGGGCTGAATTTGTGTGAAATCATTGGTGATTGCGTTCACATCAATTCTACAGACATCCTCGGATATAAATAATTATAATAATAATAAATACGAGAATATTTGTATCATTAACAATTACGTTTCACATGCATAGTCATGATATAGCCATAGGGGAATAGAATTGACACATCTACATTCTGTGAATGAACATGTGAATATCCATAACTAAAACATATCATATGGGCCTACATAATATACATAATATACATAATATACATAATATACATCATATACATAGGGCCCAAGGACGTATTGTTGTTTAGGACATTGGTGGACATCACAGATATTGCACCAAGGATGCGCAATTACGCTCCCGTGAGGCGCGCGTCGGGCTCCGAGTCAGCGTCTCTGGGGGGGGGGGCTCCGTTACTTCGCGGATGAGGATCCGGGGATCGAAACCAGCAACCTTCCAGTTGCCAGACAACCGATGTCCGCCCCACACACAGAACGGGTATGGAAACAATCACACGCACTGAAATTTCGTTTTGTTTACCGGATATTAATGACACCATGTATAGCGTGCATGTTTTGCGCGTGTTACACGTGGTATTATTGTGACAGATGACGGAATGACTGCCGCCTGAAATCCATCCAAGAATGTATGTATAAACCTGTGAAAAACCAAGAGGGTGCCCTCGTCGACCCGCCTATTGGAGGGAAAATGAAAATTGCTTTCAAACGTAAACGCGTATTATATGAAGTATTATATATATCTATGACTGCTCTGCACTCAGGATTTACACCCCCTGAACTCCTGAGCCTCGTCACACAGATAAATGCTGTGTGGAGACGAGGGGCGGCCGGGGGTCACGGTGGTAGCTAGCACTGTCAACGCCACTCACGTTCATTGACATCACACTGTCTCAACGCATTAACTCTGTCTCTCCCTCGCTCTCTCTCTCTCTCTCTCTCTCTCTCGATGAGAGAGAGAGAGAGAGAGAGAGAGAGAGAGAGAGAGAGAGAGACAGTTGAGACCGTCACGTTGCATTCACTCACGCTGGTCTCCATATGGATATGAAGGGTCAGAGTTCAAATGGCTAGCAGGGAGGAATTGCTTAATTGGTGTTAATAGTGTGAGAAAAGGAAGGAAGGCACTGTGGGTAATGGAAAATGTTACGTTAATGTTTGCGTTACAGTGTCAGCAAACGTTATGCAGTCATGTGTTGCGCCGCCAGCATTGAGATATCGAGGGCTTGTTTTGCGATCGTGTCGTTTTGTTCCTCGCTTTGTATTCAAGGCAGTGTACACAATCCAAACAGCAAAGAAATATGAGCTGATTAGAAAGCATAATCCACGAGCCGTTATTAAGAACGTGTTTACTTCCGAAATCCACCCGGGAAATTAATCCGGGGGAATTAATTTGAGGAAATGGCTGCATTCCTTTGCTGTGCACACAATTAGTGGAGGCGGAAGATCCCTGCGTGGTCCGTTCTGCCGGTTTAGAGTCGTTACAGATAAAGAACCAAAATACAACCAGCGTGAGAGAGTAGCGAGAGAGAAAAGGGGGAACGGGGAATGCGGGCGGGAGAGAGCACTGGGGGAGGGAGAGAGTCACAGGCGGAGACATAGAGGGCGAGAGAGAAGATAGAGATATAGAGAGACAGGGAGAAAGAACACGGGACAAAGACAGAGGGAGAGAGAGAGGGAGAGAGAGAGAGAGAGAGAGAGAGAGAGAGAGAGGAGAGAGAGAGAGAGAGAGAGAGAGAGAGAGAGAGAGATACGAAGGAGCCCAATGGCTCGGAGCACAATGGCTAAAATCCCATCCCAAGTTATACTCAAAACTTACAATCCATTAATTTGTTCCCACTAAGACACGGAGGGAGAGCAACCCAGCGAGGGCCGACTCCATCGTACCGGGCGGGGTGGGGTGGTGGGGAAGGGGGGAGGGGGTGGGTCGAACAAAAGCCAGAGCTATGGATAATTGCAGAGGGGGGGGCGGAGGGGGGGAGGTGAACAGAGCTCTCTTGGGAGTGACATCACCGACGTAAGCGGCTCTCCTCCCTCCGATGAAAGGTCTTCCTGTCGTTGCCGTGGCGGCGGCGGCTGAGGCAGCTTAGGGGGGGGAACAGGAGAAAGTCAATGTGATTACGGCACACAACAGGTCGGGGGCCGTATGCGAGCGTGGCACGGCAGGACACGGCCAGAGGGGGGCTGGCTGGGCCGGGGGGGTGATAATTGTCGCTAGCTCATGCTAAGCTCGCAGCAACAGGCTAGGCTAGCAGCCGGGTGTGTGTGTGTGTGTGTTGTGTGTGTGTGTGTGTGGTTGTGTGTGGGTGTGTGGTGTGTGTGTGTGTTGTTGACCTGGCGGTTGGCAGTTGTCCGTGTCCTCAGGCGACGGATGCTAATTCTGGGCGTCTGTCTCACTGCAGGCTATTTATCTAGCTATCTATCTCTGAGTGTGTGTACGCGTGTGTGCGTGCGTGCTTCTCGTCTAAGTCCCGTGAACGGTAAAGTTAAATACGCCCGGAGACCATGCCCAAGCAGGTCTCTCGGTGTCAGTCTTGTATAAAGTACTTGAAAGCGATACTTGAGTAAAAGTACAAGTATCTTACCAGAAAATGACTTTGGTAGAAGTTAAAGTCACCTTTTAGAAATGTACTTGAGTATAAGTCTTAAAGTATCTGATATTTACTGTACTTAAGTATCAAAAGTAATTTTCTGATATTAAATGTATTAAGTATTGAAAGTAAAAGTAAAAGTACAAGTAAAAAAAAAGTGGCATCAGTCGTTGATTCTACTGACATCCGGGACTTCTTACGCACCGGAAACCCACCAGACGCGGACGGACGCTTTCGTGCGCGCGGACTGAACCCCACCGCAGACGCGCAAAGCGCACGCTACTTTACTTCCACTTCTTTACAGACGCGGGAATTGATTGATATTGAATGCTATGCATCACACTTTAGTTGATTAAAACAAATATCTAAAACTATATAGAATGTTAAGAATAATAATAATAATAATAATAATAATAATAATCATTATTGTTATTATTATTATTAGAATGTTGTTTTGGTTGTATGCAAAATGTATGACTTGATTTAACTTAATTTAACTGAATATGATGCAGATATTGTGCATATACAATGTATTTCTATGAGATTGCGCACAGGGACGCAGTGTGAACCGCGCCATGCGTTACCATGGGAGCGGAAGTAAAGCGCGTGCGTTGTACTTCGTTACATTACAACACAGCTGGTGGTACAGTGGAGAGGGCACTTGGGCATGGTCTCCGGGTGTATTTAACTTCACCGTTCACAGGACTTAAATATAAAAGAAGGCTTTCAACGGGATTTGAAGGCAGGACTGCAGAGCTGAAGGTAAGAACTCTCAGCTGTACCACCGAGACACCACACTATCGGGTCGTATGACAAGCTGGGGTTTCCTTGCTGAACAGTCTGTCAGCCACAAAAGACACTGAAAGCAAGTACACATGGATGATCTGTTTTAGGACAGACCGGTTTCCATAAGTCAAAATAATCCTGGTTTTAAAAAGGATATACAGTGTCACTTACAGTATGTTTTGTTCGTAGCTGATTGATCGATTGATGATTGATTGTAGCTAAATATTTTTTTTTGCTTGGTCAAGAATGTTGACTGGTAACTTTATCGACATAACATGACGCTGTTATGAACACCTGCCTCTTTTCCCCCAAAGTTCCCTTTCATCAAACCTCCACGTAGGTCCAGTGAACACATTGGAGTTGGAATGACTCTTGTTGTGTTCCCTGGACCTTCATGGAAGTTTGATCAAACCTTCCACGAAGGTCCAGGGAACACAACAAGAGTGGACTCCTTTCAACTCCCACGTGTTCCTGTCAAGGTCAGCGGGCGTACTAAATGTGGAAGGAGTTCATGGACCGCTTTGGGCGGCCGTGCGGTCTCAGAGGTTTTGGGCAAAAGATGGCAATTAGGGCGGCAGTCCGCTGCTTGACGACAGCGTAAACAGTGATCTGGAGCACAGCGTGGCACGAAACACTCAGTGTGTTGTGGCCACGCACCCGTGGTTTTGGTGCACTGTCAAGTGACTTGTCATTGTTGGAAGGCATTTTTCTCTGTGACCCTATGGCAAAAAATGTCGCAGTGAAAAAGCAGTCTGGGATGCTACAAAGTGATACGCCGTGCATTTCTGCTTTCATGCACGACTCAATACGCATCTTGATACATGGGGCTCCTGATACGATGTGATTCAGTTTCAGGTTTGATCCACTTATATTTGTTAGATTTCTGGATACAGAATACCGAGGGTGAGCTTTGGGTACTTGCAGATACCGTGTACCGATAAGAGCACTTTAAATATAAATTCAATTTTGAGTTAGTTACCAGAATAGTAAGAGTGCTGATTTTGAATAAAATTGAGTAGAATGTGAACAAAAATAAAAGTATACAAAAACATATATCACAGTTATTTGCTGCCTCTCCTTCAACAAATGTACTCTTTGTAAGTCGCTTTGGATAAAAGCGTCTGCCAAATGCGCCATATAATGTAAATGTAAATGTAAAAAAATACCCAGCAATACAAAAATAACACTCTATGACACTCTCTAAACACACTATTTACTGGTACATTGGCAATAAAAGCCGACACACTGATTACAATTGAAGCCATAACATAGAATTACAAATCATGATATACTTAACAAACATTGGACCTCATTCACGAATGCAGTTAAGAAAAGTTTAAGAAGAAATGTCTTCTTAACTCCACTTACGAAGTTCCTGCGTCAATTTTGGCATTCAAGAAAGTTTTCTTATCTGGGAATTGGTTCTTAGCTAAGAACAGGATTTAAGAACGCGGAAAAGCAGTCGTAGCGACCTATTGGAGTGTGCCATGTTCTTAAGGGCTGAATTTGTGTGAAATCATTGGTGATTGCGTTCACATCAATTACAGACATCCTCGATATAAATAATTATAATAATAATAAATACGAGATATTTGTATCATTTAACAATTACGTTTCACATGCATAGTCATGATATAGCCATAGGGGAATAGAATTGACACATCTACATTCTGTGAATGAACATGTGAATATCCATAAACTAAAAATATCATATGGGCCTACATACTATACATAGGATATATACATAAATATAAACATACATATATATAGGGCCCAAGGACGTATTGTTGTTTAGGACATTGGTGGACATCACAGATATTGCATCAAGGATGCGCAAATTACACTCCCGTGAGGCGCGCGTCAGGCTCCGAGTCAGCGTCTTCTGGGGGGGGGGGGGCTCCGTTACTTCGCGGATGAGGATCCGGGGGATCGAAACCAAGCAACCTTCCAGTTGCCAGACAACCGATGTCGCCCCACACAGAACGGGTTATGGAAAACATCACACGCACTGAAATTTCGTTTTGTTTACCGGATATTAATGACACCATGTATAGCGTGCATGTTTTGCGCATGTTACACGTGGTATTATTGTGACAGATGACGGAATGACTGCCGCCTGAAATCCATCCAAGAACGTATGTATAAACCTGTGAAAAACCAAGAGGGTGCCCTCGTCGACCCGCCTACTGGAGGGAAAATGAAAATTGCTTTCAAACGTAAACGCGTATTATATGAAGTATTATATATATCTATGACTGGCTCTGCACTCAGGATTTACACCCCCTGAACTCCTGAGCCTCGTCACACAGATAAATGCTGTGTGGAGACGAGGGGCGGCCGGGGGTCACGGTGGTAGCTAGCACTGTCAACGCCACTCACGTTCATTGACATCACACTGTCTCAACGCATTAACTCTGTCTCTCCCTCGCTCTCTCTCTCTCTCTCTCTCTCTCTCTCTCTCTCTCGATGAGAGAGAGAGAGAGAGAGAGAGAGAGAGACAGTTGAGACCGTCACGTTGCATTCACTCACGCTGGTCTCCATATGGATATGAAGGGTCAGAGTTCAAATGGCTAGCAGGGAGGAATTGCTTAATTGGTGTTAATGGTGTGAGAAAAGGAAGGAAGGCACTGTGGGTAATGGAAAATGTTACGTTAATGTTTGCGTTACAGTGTCAGCAAACGTTATGCAGTCATGTGTTGCGCCGCCAGCATTGAGATATCGAGGGCTTGTTTTGCGATCGTGTCGTTTTGTTCCTCGCTTTGTATTCAAGGCAGTGTACACAATCCAAACAGCAAAGAAATATGAGCTGATTAGAAAGCATAATCCACGATCCGTTATTAAGAACGTGTTTACTTCCGAAATCCACCCGGGAAATTAATCCGGGGGAATTAATTTGAGGAAATGGCTGCATTCCTTTGCTGTGCACACAATTAGTGGGAGGCGGAAGATCCCTGCGTGTCCGTCTGCCGGTTAGAGTCGTTACAGATAAAGAACAAAATACAAACCAGCGTGAGAGAGTAGAGCGAGAGAGAAAAGGGGGGAGAACGGGGAATGCGGGCGGGAGAGAGCACTGGGGGAGGGAGAGAGTCACAGGCGGAGACTAGAGGGCGAGGAGAGAAGATAGAGATATAGAGAGACGGGAGAAAGAACACGGGACAAAGACAGGGGAGATAGAGAGAGAGAGAGAGAGAAGAGAGAGAGAGAGAGAGAGAGAGAGAGAGAGAGAGAGAGAGAGAGAGAGAGAGATACGAAGGAGCCCAATGGCTCGGAGCACAATGGCTAAAATCCCATCCCAAGTTATACTCAAAACTTACAATCCATTAATTTGTTCCCACTAAGACACGGAGGGAGAGCAACCCAGCGAGGGCCGACTCATCGTACCGGGCGGGGTGGGGTGGTGGGGGAAGGGGGGGGGGTGGGTCGAACAAAAGCCAGAGCTATGGATAATTGCAGAGGGGGGGCGGAGGGGGGGGAGAGTGAACAGAGCTCTCTTGGGAGTGACATCACCGACGTAAGCGGCTCTCCTCCCTCCGATGAAAGGTCTTCTGTCGTTGCCTTGGCGGCGGCGGCTGAGGCAGCTTAGGGGGGGAACAGGAGAAAGTCAATGTGATTACGGCACACAACAGGTCGGGGGGCCGTATGCGAGCGTGGCGCGGCAGGACACGGCCAGAGGGGGGCTGGCTGGGCCGGGGGGGTGATAATTGTCGCTAGCTCATGCTAAGCTCGCACAACAGGCTAGGCTAGCAGCCGGGTGTGTGTGTGGTGTGTTGTGTGTGTGTGTGTGTGTGTGCGTCGTCGTTGCTGTTGTTGCTGACCTTAACGGCGGTTGGCAGTTGTCCGTGTCCTCAGGCGACGGATCTAATTCTGGGGCGTCTGTCTCACTGCAGGCTATTTATCTAGCTATCTATCTCTGAGTGTGTGTACGCGTGTGGTGGCGATGTCGTGCCGTGTGTGGCTGTGTGGGCGTGTGTCCTACGCGGTGATGTTCTGCGTCATGTTGATGAGTGTTTGTGTGGGGTGCGTGCGCTATGTGACGACCATGTGTGGCTGTGTGTCTGTGTTTGTGCGGTTGTGGGTGTGTGTTGCGTGTGTGTGGCGTGTGTGTCTGCATGTGTGTGTGTGCGCATGTGAGTGAGTGAGTGTGTATGGGTGTGTGCGCACGTGAGCATGTTGTGTGTGTTGTGTGTGTGTGTGTGTGTGATGAGTGTGTATGGGTTGTGCGCACGTGAGCATGTGTGTGTGTGTGTGTGTGTGGTGTGTGTGTGTGTGTGTGTGTGTGTGTGTGTGTGTGTGTGTGTGTGTGGTGTGTGTGTGTTGTTGCACGTGGTCATGCACGTGGCCTTGCCATTGTAGCTATTGCGGTGTAATGTTGCGTGTCCGCCGCCCCCCTGACATCTCGGCCACCAGTCAGTCGCTCTATATAGCAGTTAGGCCAACTGGTGTGTGTCCTGATTATGGCACTGGTGGGTGTGTGGGTGGGGAACCATAATGGATATTGACTTTATTTCCAGATGTACGTAATTACCTGAGAAATTAGATAACCGCGACAACATATCCGTTGCTATGACTACCAATGAAACACGGAAAGTTCACACAAAATTCCCACAACGCATTGTGCTGCCGCACAAAACTACTGAGAATGAAACAAACGTGATTTTACATTTCAGGATGTCGGAATGAATCAGAAGGAGAATACGAATAATCATAACGTGAAATAATTCCTCGCTGGATATCTGATCCCCCTGAGCGAGCTGCCCAGCCTCTCACAGACTGACCTGCTGAACCCCGACGAGCCTCACACACACACACACACACACACACACACACACACACACACACAGAGGTGTGAATCAGAATACCACCCCCCATAGGTTTGGCCAGCTGGGGCCATCATTTGCACCTCCTGGGATGAGAGGGGAGTAGTGTTGAAGACCAGACTGAGGGTGTGTGTGTGTGTGTGTGTGTGTGTGTGTGTGTGTGTGAGACACCACCCATCAACAGACTGACCGCTGTAAGGAACAAGGGTTTGTGTTGTGAAAACCAGAGGAAATGTAAAAATGTAAACCATCACAAATCATACTGGGAGACGGTGTGGATAGAGGATGAAGTGTACGTGTTGATGTGTGTGTATGTATGTGTGTGTATATATTTATATGTGCGTGCGTGCGTTTGTCTGCATCTGCGTGTACAGTGATACATACGGTTTTACAACATAATACAACTCTGGCTGTTTCTTATCGTCTTATTTTATAGGAACAAAAGCAACAACTCTCGCTTCCGCGCCTTGTCTTAAACGTCCACCTTTTAGTGTCTCATCCAACATGGCAACCCTGGCCAACGTGTCCCCCATGAACCGGGGCTCATAAACACCAAGGTGGTCGCCTTGGCTGGCTCTGCAGTCACGTCTCAGTGTGGTGTGTGTGGTGTGTGTGCGTGTGTGTGCGTGTGTGCGTGTGTGTGGTGTGTGTGTGTGTGTGTTTATGGGTAGACGTCAACTTTAACTTTCAACTTTATTTGTCTACAGAGGGCAATTGGTTTTGGCAGCGAGACATTCCAGAACAAGACACAGACATAGATACAAGACTATAAAATACAAAAAAGCCTATCGGGTGCATCAAACAGATTGTTGTGGACTCGGGAGAGGGGAGGGGGTGGGGTGGGGGGTGGACAGCGGTGGGCGTGGTCCCAAGTTGACCTTCCCAATCATAGAACTGCACATAAAAACAAAGTGCTGAATGTCGAGCCATCGGCTGCAACATCAACATCACACCAGTGTGAATACACATGGATACATCTTTGTAAGTCGCTTTGGGATAAAAGCGTCTGCCAAATGCCCTAAATGTAAATGTAAATGTAAATATGTAAACACAATACCTGATATATACGGTCCATGGTCTGGGTGTATACTGTTTTCCGATTGGCCGACAGGTGTACGTTAGCACCATATAATGCGCACGTAATTCGGCGCAAGTTTAAGAACTTCGAAACTCATCCGCTACCCAACGTGTAACCATAGCAACATTAAAGAGCTTAGCTGTTAACAACTTGATACCCTTGTGACCGGGAAGGAAAACACACCAATTGCTGGAGAACGGGATGCAGCAGAGGAAACATTTATGTAATACTTTGTTACGAACTTACGGAGATGGAGCCATAACCTTCTCTTAGGTCACCCCGTTGTGGTTTATACCGTGGCGAACCGCCATTGTTGTTCAAGAGACTAGAGTTCGGCATATGCCTTGTCATGACAACGGTAAGCTCTTGCTTCATAAACCTTTGATTTTAAGCGCAAACCTTTCACCAAAAATGGCGGATGGTCTTATTTCTATTGTTGTCTAACGATCACGGTATCAGCGGGATAATAATCAACTCGTAGGTGAGTGTTACATGGTATTAATGCACAGCGTGGAGCCAACCAGCCACCGCTAAGCGGAGAGGGTGGTCACGTCGAGGCGGATGTATCGGCCATAAAGCAGCACCGTGTAGACTCGATCTGACCGAGCCGTCATTACAGGAGCTGGAGACGACCTCTGCTCCCTCCTCCACCTCAATTAGCCCTTCACACACACACACACACATGCACCCCACCCCTTGCTCGCTGTATATTGCCATGGCAACGCTTCCCGGGCCAGAATTATGATGGAACCTCACAATGATGGTCTGACACCCTGTAATGAACAGGTGTGTGTGTGTGTGTGTGTGTGTGTGTGTGTGTGTGTGTGTGTAACCAAACCAAATTAAATCATCTTGGCTAGAGCAAATGCTGGGCCAAATCCATTAGTAATGAGGCAAAAAAAAAAGGATGAATACCAATTAAAATCCAATTAAAATTTTTATCTAAATTTGCCAAAATAGATATGAACTTTAGTGATAGTGGTTATTTAATTATGTCTATAGTAAATGCAATCTATCAAAAAATATATAGTTGGGATTGCATTTCAATAGGAATAAACATCAATGTTGGCTTCCTGTACTGAAGCAATGCGTCCATGGATAGTGAACTCCCAGACCCCAGAGAATGACCCTGTAATGATGCTAAACTGGGCAACCACCCTGATTGCACTTGACTGGGACATAACCCCAGTATCCTGGACAGTCTGTCGGATCCAAATATTGGCAAAATAGCAAAAAAAAAACCAAAGATTTGCCAACGTACACATTTTGTACAAATCCTGATTTGGTTTCAATTTTTGGCAGCACGACTTACACGGGAAACCCAGAGTCTTCCTAGAGGAAGAAAATCGGGCTAAATCGTTCACTGTTGGGTCTGTTCCCAAATTGCAGTCCAGATTCGAGTCCCGAAGAGGCCACCAAGTCTGTGTAACATGAATGGGAACAAAATGAGGTGGGAAATAATGATAGCGGGGAAAAGGTTAGAGCGAGAGACATCCACATGGGAGAGGTATTAGCCATAGCTTATATTTACATGTCAGAAAGAAAGGGCAACGCAATAGCATGCCCATATTTATATATATATATATACACCCCCCTGAGGTCGCCACAAGGTCATCTGGTCCTACCTGTTACAAATACATCAACGGTCAATAACTGACTCAACAGACGATCAATATAAGTGTCGCATTCTCAAGTCAGAGATGTCCGTTGACGGATATGCCAGCGGTGTGCTGACGTCCTGTCATTTCGTGTGATGGCGACGAGGAAACACACAATACACAAGTGTGCGCCGCGGTTAGCTCCTGCGGCTACGGCGAATGCAAATCAACGTAGCCTATACGTTGTGCTCGAAGGTTTCCGAGACGGTTACAGCGGCTTCCCCCCCGGAAATGTGGCGGTGGAGGAGGAGGAGGGATAAATTATACACGACCCGCGTCTAACGGCTAACCGGCCAGCTGGCGCCTTTCAACAACAGAGCAAACCGAGGCTTCCACCTAAAAACAACAACAGCCGCAACATAACGCAGACGCTCCCTGGCCCTGTAATCCAATTACAGTGATTTATTTTGACGTTGACGGCTCTACGGCGCGAGGTTTTAACAACAGGAGAGAGAGAGGCGATGCGGCATATTAAGTGTCAAACCTACGAAGGGCTGAACGTGGTTTATTGGCAGGTAAATTGCCCCCCCGTTCTCACTTTGGTGGGCGAGAGCGTTGGGTTTTTGTTTTTTTTTGCCGTGGCGATTATGATGATGATGATCATGGGCTGGGTGTCCGTAATAGCTGCCGGGGTCCTGCTCGTGTGATTGACTATTAAAGATCTTGTGGATGATCGTAAATGAAAGCACACACTTTATTGCGCTCCCTGACTGTGTATGGACATGCCTTCTTCATAATAATAATAATAATAGTAGTAATAATAATAAAAATTTAAACGCCGTTGCAGAGATAAAGGAGAGGTGACCTTAGCGTGAGGTGGAAACGTGCAAAGCGATAAAAACTATGCAGAGCACCACCAAAAACAACCCACCACCGGCATCATGCAAATGACCGTTTTCTCCTTTGACTCAATTATTTAAACTGCTCATCGGTTCATGTTGTGAGTCCATCTGCACACATGATGGCTGCTTCAAGCAACCAGCAGCAAGAGATGTACACTTTTAACTGCACACACACACACACACACACACACACACACACACACACACACACACAAGCCTAATTTCCTATTCCTTGTAAATGCTTTCTAAATGGTCATGCATTGTCAGCGGCCAATGGATGCGCAGAAAGTTGTACGGCGATGATGATTATGATGATGATGAAGACCGTGATGTGCCATCCATCTGTGGCTATTTCATGCTCGCTGATATCACCGCACAGTTTTATAATGAACCATCTCCGCCATCGCGCCTATTTTCTGGGGGGGGGGGTTTAGACGGAAGCCACTGCATTGGCCACGCCGGCGTCAATTAGCACGGCGTGGCTGCTAGCGAGCTAATTGATGAGCTAGTTTAAGGCCGAGCTGTGCAGCGGTAAAGAGCGGAGGCGGCGGCCATCGAAGCGAGGAAATCACTCGTTCAATGATCCGCTCCGCGTGAGTGTGAGCGTGAGCGGGGAAACGATCAGAGGGTTTCCAAGGAACATCTGTGCTAATGTGAGTGTGTGTGTGTGTGTGTGCATGAGTGTGTGTGTGCATGAGTGTGTGTGTGTGTGTGTGTGTGTGAGGTGTGTGTGTGTGTGTGTGTGTGTGTGTGTGTGTGTGTGTGTGTGTGCATGAGCTGTGTGTGTGTGTGTGTGTGTATCCCGTGCTCACTTCCGGCCACATTACACAAGAGCGCACCAGCCACAGGAGGTGACTGTGTTGTTAATTGGGTGCAGAGGCTCTAAACAAAGCGGTGAGCAGTAGCTGTGCAGAGAGCAGAATGCTGCAACATGAAGCCCATACCTGCTGCACCTCCGACCACACAAACCTTCATTTATATCATCATCATGTGCAATACGACTTCTCACTACTACCACCCAATACCATTGACAACTTGTTTTGCTGGCTGAATATCTTACCTATATTTTTATATTTTTCCTAGGCTTAGACTCACTGTAAATTTGTACATTTGTTATTTTATTTTTATTATTCTATTGATTATTTCTCTATTGTTTATTATTCTATATATTTTCCTTCGGGATTAATAAAGTTTTATCTTATCTTATCTTATATCTGTACAAAAAAGCCTCTATAATACATATTATCATCACTCTGTAAGCATTTATTTGTAATAAATTCAAATAAAATCTGACAAAGAAAACTATATTTTTCTAACTAGGCCTATATGAAATATTTATTAACAAATTAGTTTGTAAAATGTCAACTTTGTAAAATAGAACTTACATTTTCATCTTTCTACTTAAGGGCTCAGGGCTTCAGGGCTCTCCAACACAGGACGCAGATACAGTAAATCAAATATTAATTCACTACTAATTCACTTTTTTTGTATAGATTCATATTTTGCAATAATAACGTTTGGTTGTCACAAAATCCCGCAGCACACCTGGTCTTCCCTCACGGTATACGATACCAGTCCTCCCAAACTCTATGATGTAAATAGAGCCCACATTTCTATGAAAACTGTAACAGAAAGCTGTGTCCAGGATAGAAAAGATCATTCAATCTAAACTAGATTGACAAACTACATTCTAGGCTGACAATCAAGGCTAAGCCTTTTATTGGCAAGACAAAGACGGCTCGCTCCGAGTGCCGTGAATCACCAGGGGGAGAAAAGGCGGCGTGACGCGTTGTTTACACTCAAAAGAGATCCATCAGCGGAACCCCACCACCACCACCCACCCTTCTCTCCACCTCCACCTCCACCACCCCCTTCAAACACACCTTGAGCTTGTCATCCCCAGACCCCCGCTGCTCCGCAAGGCCTCAGGGTGCCAGAGTTAAGTGTTGCTGTGAGCCGTCATGGCAGCAGCCCTGTCCGACCCCATGGGAGGCTTAAAATCATCGCAGAGCTGCAGTCGCTAATATTTCTATAGAGACGAATCATCGAAGAACAAAAAAACATCCAAAGAGCTTTTCGTTTTCTAAATGAAGCAAAATGTTCTTTGTTTTGCTTGTCTCGGTTAAAAAGGCTTGTGAGCTAATAGCATAGCGACGTTGGTATCACATGGTTTTGTCAGCGATCAAGCGTCTTAGTAGATGTGTTGGTGTCAAAGGGAGTCCTCAGGATCAGAGAAAGACACAAATGGATGGCGACAAGAAGTGTACGTTTGTGTTTGTGGAGAAGAAACTCTTTGTCGTGTCAATGTTTAAATCCTAGAGGTAGGTTTGATTCCCGCATTGAGTCACCCCTGCTAAAATAAATGTTCATATGCTTCGATGTTACAGATAAAAGCGTCCACCCCAATGCATATTATATCACTATTATTGTATTATAAAGACGAATAGACAGCGTCGTATGTGACGACAACCATAAATCAGGGAAATCACCTTGTGTTACAGAGCCAATCAAAACCCATTCGACAACGGTGTTCAGCCAATCACAACTCAGCTTCAGCGTTGATCTTTAGCGTAGCCCCGTGCCGCGGGCAGCTCCGTCATCGAGCGGAACGCCACGGCGCGCGGTAAAACGCAGACTCGGCGATACGGCGGACGGCTCGTGTGACGAGTGTTCATTATTAACACATACTACACGTCCCACGGACGAACGCCCGCCGCTCAGTCTGTGGACTCCCCCCTCCCCCCATTCCGGGCAAACCATTCCCCATTATTTTTCCCCGCCCGCCGCCGTCTGAGCGGGAATACGTTATGGCGGGAAGAAGCGCTGATGACACCATAAAAGAGGCAGCCGTGCGGAGCTCGTCTGGTGATGGGGTTGTGTGGGGGACAGAGGAGGAGGGGGCGGGTGTGTTGGGGGTGGAGGTGTGGGGGGTGGTCTCTCGCCGGGATGACGGCTTGACGGATCGCCGGTTTAGCCACTTAGATGGCCAACTGCGTGGGGGGCCGATTCACGGCGGTGCCATAGCAGCGCAGCATAGCGCGGCGCGGCTAATTAAGTGCGGGAAGCAGATTAGCGGACAGTGAAAGTTGCTGATGGCGCGGAGATGCGACAGCTTTTATTACGCGGAAGTGGAGTGACGCCCTCTCTCTCTCTCTCTCTCTCTCTCTCTCTCTCTCTCTCTCTCTCTCTCTCTCTCTCTTCTCTCTCTATGTGGCGGTCAGGAAGGCGGCCCACACTCTGGGGTTAAGAGGCTGTGGTGGCTGCAGAAGCCGTTGGAAAAGTATCGTTGGAAACGGATGAAGCGTGAAGGAAAGCCTAGCGGAGTTGGATCAACTTGTGGTCCAATTAGAATGCAGACACAACGCCACCCTAACCCTAACGCTTACCCTAACCCTAAACCCCAACCCTAACCCCTAAACCATAACCCTAAACCCCAACCCTAACCCCTAACCCTTACCATAACCCTAAAGCCAAACCCTAACTCCTAACCCTAAACCCTAAACCCTAACCCATAACCCCTAACCCTAAACTCCAACCCCAACCCTAACCCTATCCCTAACCCTTTGTCGATCTGCTTCAGTTCCATCCGCCATCAGGTCAGCCATCCTCCCTGAAATATTCACCCTGGGAGTTTAGTGCTGATTATTCCTAAAGCGTGTTTAATGGTTTTGGGGCTTTTGGGCAGATTAGCCATGACAGCCAGTGAAAAATAAATCTGTTCCATTGAGAATTTCACGGCAAGCAAACGATTGGAGGGAAATGGGCAATGCCGACGTGTGTGGAAATGCGACGCTCAATTTGAGCAGATTTCACAGTGCAGTACAACATTACACACGGATGAAAACGGGCCATCAAATGTAAAACTCATTAGATCAGTAATCAGAGCCCCGGTCCTGAGTCCCCTCATCGCGGTGAAATGATCAAAAACGCGCCGCGCGTCATGCGTGCATGTTGGACAAAACGCGGCGTTCAAATCTGCAAAACCGCTCGACGGCGACGACCAGGACTCCTACTACGCCCGTCGCCATGGTAACGACACCGCCAATCCCACGGCCCCCCCAGCGATGCATCAATAGTGCCATTAACGGAAGGGGGCGGGGGGGAATAAGACCCAGGGGCCCGTCCTTTGGATAACAAGCCTGCCACATGTCAAGGACGAGGACAACGATAATCATGGAGTTTTGGCGGGGACAATTTGATGCGCCGCGAGTCGCAACGTCTGAGCGGGAACATTTGTGCATCAAATCCGGCATGAAGGTCTGGGCGCATTATAGGGGTTCGCACGGCGTTATCTGGCAGGGGCCATGTTCCAGCCCCCCCGCCGCCCCTCTCTATCACAGCCGGGCACAATACCCTGCTTTTGTGCCGGGCGGAAACAGAGGCCGCCCAATACCGAATCCCCACACTCCTGGAAACCATTGTGTTCTCTAATTCCCTAGGTGTGTGCGCACGTGTATCTGATTTATGTCTTCAACCCCCCCACCCCCTACCCTCTTCCTTCCTTCCTTCCTTCCTTCCCTGGTCTTGGTTTTATTATTTTATTCACCCTTGAACTTCTAATCCAGTGAAATGTGGGACCCCTGGTGGAGAAAGTGCTGACTTGGTTGGTATCTTGCAGACCACCACTGGCTATATAATCTGGGCTCTACAGCACACTGCATTGGGTTACTATCGATTACTCCGTGGCCTTCCATAGGACCCCCAATGAATTTAAACCTTATTTTATTCATTTTGAAGGAAAGTGCAGTGAATGCATTCTGCTGCTGGCCATACATTCATTCTAGTCTAGTCTTGTTTTTTTTTTATCCAAAGAATGGATTTCACTGAAAGTGCACTGCTAAAGTGCAGTGTGATTTCATATTCAGAAGGTTGGCCTAATGATTATCTTGTTGTTTTTTTTAGCAGATTCCCTGTGGTTTTGCTTTGCCTTGATTTTCTGTCTGGACCGGCCTTGGCTGCATTTAGGATAACTCCTAATCTTACATATTTAATAAAGATAGTAATAAAAATGCTAATGAAAACAGAATCGTTCTAACTAATGAGAAACCAAAAATAACCTGATTTATTATTGCAGCGAGAGAGAGAGAGAGGGAGAGAGAGAGAGCGAGGGAGACACAAGGGAGAGAGACTGCCAAGCTTTTCTATATATATTCATGATATGATCCCTCATATATGATATAGGTGATGGTGAACATTTAATCGACGTGAATAAATACGTGGTCACATCATCTCTCTTCACAAGCTTCACACATTGGGTCTGACAGAGTCGAGAAGTATTCACGATGTTTATGGCGCGTTATTCAAATGGCTCCGACTATTTCCCGACACTTAAATATCCGCAAAACTACTTCCCATGGTGCTGACACACACGGTATGAGAAGGGCGGACGGGGGGGGGGGGGGGGTGGTGAAAAAAGCATAACATTAACACAATTGCTGTTGCATAACTGATAGAGCAGGTGGTTTGGCGCAGCACCCAATATAGCAGTCGATGTGTCAAAAACCCGTGCTATATGAGGACGCGTTTCTCACACCACCGAGCCGGGAGAGGAAAGCGACTTATAATGGATGAGTCACGCTGGCTTCGACTGCAGAAAAGTTTTGTGGAGTGGAGTGACACACTGTTATGGTTGTGGTGAGGTGAGGTGAGGACCCAAATGCAGGACGGCCAGGCAGGTGATGATGATTAAAGCAAAGAAAAAATTATGAATAAAACATGTACAGGAAACATAGGTCAACTAAAACAAACACTCTTCAAACTAAAACATAGAACGCATAACAGAAGACAAGGATCCGACAAAGGACTGACTGGGGAACGAGACTTATACAGAGACATATATAGAGACTTATACAGAGACATATATAGAGACTTATACAGAGACATATATAGAGAGGCAGACAGGACACATGGCAAACATAGAACTAGAACAAGTAGACAGGGAAACCAATAGACGTAGAAATACAAAACTAGACTTAACAAAGATAAAAAGTCACAACCATGGCAGACAGACACTGAATACGATGACATTGCAATGATAGCGATGTAATGGGAGACAGCAATGCTACTGAGATGGGGTTGAATTGCATTGACCCCCGACCCTAAGGGGACGACGTTCAAAAGGCTACCGATGATCGTGTAGATTCCCAGCCACACAATACACACTAATAATGAACAGCGATCTATGTATTGATGGAGTTCATAGTGTGATCAACAATAAAGTAATCAGCGGGAGATGGGAACACAAAGCAGAGATTTCGCAAATACATATTTGTATCTGTTAAATATTAATAATATATGATTATGGTGACATTGCGTCATGAAGACATTGTCACAAATCTATTAAGATGCACAGAAGTTGTGTGTGTGTGTGTGTGTGTGTGTTTGCACTGAATGAAACATTGGGCGGAATTAAATTCCATTCATCGGAGTAAAAAAAAAATCACGGAAAACATTTGAATATTATCCACACAACTGAACAAATGATCTCCCTTCATTTTATGTGGTTTATGCGGTTGATTAGACAGTTTCCTTAATGATGAGGAGCAATAATGGGAACAAGCAGTAACACTTGTATATCATGTACTCATTCATTTGCCATTTTGAGGCAGAAAAAGTTCTGTGAAAATATCAGAGATAGGAAAATTAGGGGGGGATTTTGGCTCCATCTTGTTATGTCGCTCCGTCCCAAAAAAGTCGAACAACCCTGCGATTCTAGATGAAGATCAGAATAGAGGCTGTCATTCACTCAGGTTTGGTTGTTCCCTGCGAAGGAATACAATCGGTTATTCTTGGGTTATGAATCGCTCGGTTTAGCAACAAGATTAAGGATTCGCTCTTAGAAGTCAGACTTGTTGAGTTTAGATACACGAGGCGTCTTAGCTTTGAAATGGGGATTCAGATATTAGCTTGCTTTGGAAATGGTTCCGCTGGTTAAGGCTTTGGTGAATATATCCTGGCAGCGCTGCAGGCAAATTGAGAACCAAACCAAATTAAATCATCTTGGCTGTGCAAATGCTGGGGCAAATCCATTAGTAATGAGGCAAAAAAAAAAGGATGAATACCAATTAAAATCCAATTAAAATTTTTATCTAAATTTGCCAAAATAGATATGAACTTTAGTGATAGTGGTTATTTAATTATGTCTATAGTAAATGCAATCTATCAAAAAATATATAGTTGGGATTACATTTCAATAGGAATAAACATCAAGGTTGGCTTCCTGTACTGAAGCAATGCGTCCATGGATAGTGAACTCCCAGACCCCAGAGAATGACCCTGTAATGAAAACTGGGCAACCACCCTGATTGCACTTGACTGGGACATAACCCCAGTATCCTGGACAGTCTGTCGGATCCAAATATTGGCAAAATAGCAAAAAAAAAACTAAGATTTGCCAACGTACACATTTTGTACAAATCCTGATTTGGTTTCAATTTTTGGCAGCACGACTTCCACGGGAAACCCAGAGTCTTCCTAGAGGAAGAAAATCGGGCTAAATCGTTCACTGTTGGGTCTGTTCCCAAATTGCAGTCCAGATTCGAGTCCCGAAGAGGCCACCAAGTCTGCTGAAGGCGTAACATCAATGGGAACAAAATGAGGTGGGAAATAATGATAGCGGGGAAAAGTTAGAGCGAGAGACATCCACATGGGAGAGGTATTAGCCATAGCTTATATTTACATGTCAGAAAGAAAGGGCAACGCAATAGCATGCCCATATTAATATATATTTATATATATATACACCCCCCTGAGGTCGCCACAAGGTCATCTGGTCCTACCTGTTACAAATACATCAACGGTCAATAACTGACTCAAACAGACGATCAATATAAGTGTCGCATTCTCAAGTCAGAGATGTCCGTTGACGGATATGCCAGCGGTGTGCTGACGTCCTGTCATTTCGTGTGATGGCGACGAGGAAACACACAATACACAAGCGCGCGCCGCGGTTAGCTCCTGCGGCTACGGCGAATGCAAATCAACGTAGCCTATACGTTGTGCTCGAAGGTTTCCGAGACGGTTACGGCGGCTTCCCCCCGGAAATGTGGTGGTGGAGGAGGAGGAGGGATAAATTATACACGACCTCGCGTCTAACGGCTAACCGGCCAGCTGGCGCCTTTCAACAACAGAGCAAACCGAGGCTTCCACCTAAAAACAACAAACAGCCGCAACATAACGCAGACGCTCCCTGGCCCTGTAATCCAATTACAGTGATTTATTTTGACGTTGACGGCTCTACGGCGCAAGGTTTTAACAACAGGAGAGAGAGAGGCGATGCGGCATATTAAGTGTCAAACCTACGAAGGGCTGAACGTGGTTTATTGGCAGGTAAATTGCCCCCCCGTTCTCACTTTGGTGGGCGAGAGCGTTGGGGTTTTTTTTTTTTTTTTTGCCGTGGCGATTATGATGATGATGATCATGGGCTGGGTGTCCGTAATAGCTGCCGGGGTCCTGCTCGTGTGATTGACTATTAAAGATCTTGTGGATGATCGTAAATGAAAGCACACACTTTATTGCGCTCCCTGACTGTGTATGGACATGCCTTCTTCATAATGATAATAATAATAGTAGTAATAATAATAAAATTTAAATGCCGTTGCAGAGATAAAGGAGAGGTGACCTTAGCGTGAGGTGGAAACGTGCAAAGCGATAAAAACTATGCAGAGCACCACCAAAAACAACCCACCACCGGCATCATGCAAATGACCGTTTTCTCCTTTGACTCAATTATTTAAACTGCTCATCGGTTCATGTTGTGAGTCCATCTGCACACATGATGGCTGCTTCAAGCAACCAGCAGCAAGAGATGTACACTTTTAACTGCACACACACACACACACACACACACACACACACACAAGCCTAATTTCCTATTCCTTGTAAATGCTTTCTAAATGGTCATGCATTGTCAGCGGCCAATGGATGCGCAGAAAGTTGTACGGCGATGATGATTATGATGATGATGAGGACCGTGATGTGCCATCCATCTGTGGCTATTTCATGCTCGCTGATATCACCGCACAGTTTTATAATGAACCATCTCCGCCATCGCGCCTATTTTCTGGGGGGGGGGGGGTTTAGACGGAAGCCACTGCATTGGCCACGCCGGCGTCAATTAGCACGGCGTAGCTGCTAGCGAGCTAATTGATGAGCTAGTTTAAGGCCGAGCTGTGCAGCGGTAAAGAGCGGAGGCGGCGGCCATCGAAGCGAGGAAATCACTCGTTCAATGATCCGCTCCGCGTGAGTGTGAGCGTGAGCGGGGAAACGATCAGAGGGTTTCCAAGGAACATCTGTGCTAATGTGAGTGTGTGTGTTGTGTGTGGTGTGTTGCATGAGTGTGTGCATTGTGTGTGTG
This sequence comes from Coryphaenoides rupestris, assembly GCA_002895965.2. Lineage (NCBI taxonomy): Eukaryota > Metazoa > Chordata > Actinopteri > Gadiformes > Macrouridae > Coryphaenoides > Coryphaenoides rupestris. Next base: position 81,128 of record PIJE02001594.1, read on the forward strand.
TGTGTATCCGCCGTGCTCACTTCGCCACATCACACAAGAGCCCACCAGCCACAGGAGGTGACTGTGTTGTTAATTGGGTGCAGAGCTCTAACAAGAGGTGAGCAGTAGCTGTGCAGAGAGCAGAATGCTGCAACATGAAGCCCATACCTGCTGCACCTCCGACCACACAAACCTTCATTTATATCATCATCATGTGCAATACGACTTCTCACTACTACCACCCAATACCATTGACAACTTGTTTTGCTGGCTGAATATCTTACCTATATTTTAATATTTTTTCCTAGGCTTAGACTCACTGGTAAATTTGTACATTTGTTATTTTATTTTTATTATTCTATTGATTATTTCTCTATTGTTTATTATTCTATATATTTTCCTTCGGGATTAATAAAGTTTTATCTTATCTTATCTTATATCCGTACAAAAAAGCCTCTATAATTACATATTATCATCACTCTGTAAGCATTTATTTGTAATAAATTCAAATAAAATCTGACAAAGAAAACTATATTTTTCTAACTAGGCCTATATGAAATATTTATTAACAAATTAGTTTGTAAAATGTCAACTTTGTAAAATAGAACTTACATTTTCATCTTTCTACTTAAGTGTCTTCTTCAGGGCTCTCTAACACAGGATGCAGATACAGTAAATAAAATATTAATTCACTACTAATTCACTTTTTTGTATAGATTCATATTTGCAATAATAACGTTTGGTTGTCACAAAATCCACAGCACACCTGGCCTTCCCTCACGGTATACGATACCAGTCCTCCCAAACTCTATGATGTAAATAGAGCCCACATTTCTATGAAAACTGTAACAGAAAGCTGTGTCCAGGATAGAAAAGATCATTCAATCTAAACTAGATTGACAAACTACATTCTAGGCTGACAATCAAGGCTAAGCCTTTTATTGGCAAGACAAAGACGGCTCGCTCTGAGTGCCGTGAATCACCAGGGGGAGAAAAGACGGCGTGACGCGTTGTTTACACTCAAAAGAGATCCGTCAGCGGAACCCCACCACCACCACCCACCCTTCTCTCCACCTCCACCTCCACCCCCCCCCCCCCCCCCCCCTTCAAACACACCTTGAGCTTGTCATCCCCAAGACCCCCGCTGCTCCGCAAGGCCTCAGGGTGCCAGAGTTAAGTGTTGCTGTGAGCCGTCATGGCAGCAGCCCTGTCCGACCCCATGGGAGGCTTAAAATCATCGCAGAGCTGCAGTCGCTAATATTTCTATAGAGACGAATCATCGAAGAACAAAAAAACATCCAAAGAGCTTTTCGTTTTCTAAATGAAGCAAAATGTTCTTTGTTTTGCTCGTCTCTGTTAAAAAGGCTTGTGAGCTAATAGCGTAGCGACGTTGGTATCACATGGTTTTGTCAGCGATCAAGCGTCTTAGTAGATGTGTTGGTGTCAAAGGGAGTCCTCAGGATCAGAGAAAGACACAAATGGATGGCGACAAGAAGTGTACGTTTGTGTTTGTGGAGAAGAAACTCTTTGTCGTGTCAATGTTTAAATCCTAGAGGTAGGTTTGATTCCCGCATTGAGTCACCCCTGCTAAAAAAAATGTTCATATGCTTCGATGTTACAGATAAAAGCGTCCACCCCAATGCATATTATATCACTATTATTGTATTATAAAGACGAATAGACAGCGTCGTATGTGACGACAACCATAAATCAGGGAAATCACCTTGTGTTACAGAGCCAATCAAAACCCATTCGACAACGGTGTTCAGCCAATCACAACTCAGCTTCAGCGTTGATCTTTAGCGTAGTGCCGCGGGCAGCTCCGTCATCGAGCGGAACGCCACGGCGCGCGGTAAAACGCAGACTCGGCGATACGGCGGACGGCTCGTGTGACGAGTGTTCATTATTAACACATACTACACGTCCAACGGACGAACGCACGCGCGCTCAGTCTGTGGACTCCCCCTCCTCCCCCTCCCCATTCCGGGCAAACCATTCCCCATTATTTTTCCCCGCCCGCCGCCGTCTGAGCGGGAATACGTTATGGCGGGAAGAAGCGCTGATGACACCCCATAAAAGAGGCAGCCGTGCGGAGCTCGTCTGGTGATGGGGTTGTGTGGGGGACAGAGGAGGAGGGGGCGGGTGTGTTGGGGTGGGGGTGGAGGTGTGGGGGGTGGTCTCTCGCCGGGAATGACGGCTTGACGGATCGCCGGTTTAGCCACTTAGATGGCCGACTGCGTGGGGGGCGGGGGGGCGGATTCACGGCGGTGCCATAGCAGCGCAGCATAGCGCGGCGCGGCTAATTAAGTGCGGGAAGCAGATTAGCGGACAGTGAAAGTTGCTGATGGCGCGGAATGCAACAGCTTTTATTACGCGGAAGTGGAGTGACGCCCTCTCTCTCTCTCTCTCTCTCTCTCTCTCTCCTCTCTCTCTCTCTCTTCTCTCTCTCTCTCTCTCTATGTGGCGGTCAGGAAGGCGGCCCACACTCTGGGGGTTAAGAGGCTGTGGTGGCTGCAGAAGCCGTTGGAAAAGTATCGTTGGAAACGGATGAAGCGTGAAGGAAAGCCTAGCGGAGTTGGATCAACTTGTGGTCCAATTAGAATGCAGACACAACGCCACCCTAACCCTAACGCTTACCCTAACCCTAAACCCCAACCCTAACCCCTAAACCATAACCCTAAACCCCAACCCTAACCCCTAACCCTTACCATAACCCTAAAGCCAAACCCTAACTCCTAACCCTAAACCCTAAACCCTAACCCATAACCCCTAACCCTAAACTCCAACCCCAACCCTAACCCTATCCCTAACCCTTTGTCAATCTGCTTCAGTTCCATCCGCCATCAGGTCAGCCATCCTCCCTGAAATACTCACCCTGGGAGTTTAGTGCTGATTATTCCTAAAGCGTGTTTAATGGTTTTGGGGCTTTTGGGCAGATTAGCCATGACAGCCAGTGAAAAATAAATCTGTTCCATTGAGAATTTCACGGCAAGCAAACGATTGGAGGGAAATGGGCGATGCCGACGTGTGTGGAAATGCGGCGCTCAATTTGAGCAGATTTCACAGTGCGGTACAACATTACACACGGATGAAAAAGGGCCATCAAATGTAAAACTCATTAGATCAGTAATCAGAGCCCCGGTCCTGAGTCCCCTCATCGCGGTGAAATGATCAGAACGCGCCGCGCGTCATGCGTGCATGTTGGACAAAACGCGGCGTTCAAATCTGCAAAACCGCTCGACGGCGACGACCAGGACTCCTACTACGCCCGTCGCCATGGTAACGACACCGCCAATCCCACGGCCCCCCCAGCGATGCATCAATAGTGCCATTAACGGAAGGGGGCGGGGGGGAATAAGACCCAGGGGCCCGTCCTTTGGATAACAAGCCTGCCACATGTCAAGGACGAGGACAACGATAATCATGGAGTTTTGGCGGGGACGTTTTGACGCGCCGCGAGTCGCAACGTCTGAGCGGGAACATTTGTGCATCAAATCCGGCATGAAGGTCTGGGCGCATTATAGGGGTTCGCACGGCGTTATCTGGCAGGGGCCATGTTCCAGCCCCCCCGCCGCCCCTCTCTATCACAGCCGGGCACAATACCCTGCTTTTGTGCCGGGCGGAAACAGAGGCCGCCCAATACCGAATCCCCACACTCCTGGAAACCATTGTGTTCTCTAATTCCCTAGGTGTGTGCGCACGTGTATCTGCAAGTGTGTTTGTGTGTGTGTGTGTGTGTGTTTGTGTGTGTTGGTTATTCATTCGTGATTCAATCCATACAGAACGGTGCTAGAGAAAAAAGGCCAAAGCAAAAACGCAGTTGTTTGTGTGTGTGTGTGTGTGTGCGTGTGTGTGTGTTTGTGAGCATGTGTGTGTGTAAATGTGTGTGGATATGTGTGTGTGTGTGTGTGCTTGTTGGTTATTCATTCTCGATTCAATCCATACAGAACCGTTGTTTTTGTGCGTGTCTGTGTGTGCGTGCCCCCGTCACCAGAAAAAAACGGTGTTGGGACTAAGGCGGCGCGGTGAGGATGCCGGCGGGGATATATAAGGCCAGCCGATCGGTACGCGCGGACGAGGTACGCGACGAAGACACGGAGACGACGACCCGGCATCGTCCATCACGCCTCAGAAAGCCCTTGCGCCCAGGTGCCTGCTACCCAACGTACGCCGTCGTGTCCTCTCAGCACTTCCTGGTTGGTTGGTTTGTTAGCGAGGGCGAAGCCTGGAGTTCACCAGTCGCTCGGTGGGCACTCGATGGAAACGGTGGGCACTTGGTGGTCACATGGTCTGTGGAGATTAAAAAATGGTTTTAGACTAGAAGTTTTCTGTATTACTTCTTTATTGCCAAAAAGGTAAATAGACAATGTCTGCTCCAATACTGCATCGTTGCTCGGGTCAAAGGTCACGAGCATTTAAATCTGACATGACTAAGATTTAAATGGAATACCAGGTGTCCTCTCTTATCCAATCACAAAACACGTCTGGATTTATGTGAATAAACAGAGTGTGATGAATAGAAAGTGTTTCTTTGGTTAATGCCTGCCGCCCAAAGAGAGTGAGAACTGTCTTAGAATTAACAAGAACAGGACTGTATAATAAAGTATGTCAAATGTATGCTGATATGGCAGCAATATCTACAATACGAGACTGCTTTAACTGCAAAAGTTGCAACATGTGCTGAAAAAATGTTATGGAAAAAAATACAATAAGTGAATGATAAACGGTGAATTAGAAAGATTTTCGGAGAGTGTCGCAAAAATCACTCACAACGACACATTTTGGTCTTCTGAGTTCTTCAGATAACCTTGAAGATATCACCAAAACCCATGGCAGGAATGTACTGCTAATAGTGATCAAAGATCATCCTATTTCCATTGTAAGGACGTCCCATGTTTATTAATTGATCTATTTGCCTTAAGAACGTGACAACTGGGCAGGCGGCAAAAAAACCCAGAACATCGTTTCAACCAACCCCAACCCCGAGACTCTCAGAGCGACAGAGAACAGAACCCACCAGGGCCCGTTTGATTCGAAAACCGTTGAACGCGGTACAGTGTTGGAGCATGACGACAGGCTGCCATTTATATCCGGCCATATTAAATTGTGCGTGTTCTTTAATCTATTCTATTGGCCACGGGTGACATGACATCACCACGTTGTGTTATGCAACATCTGGGGGGGGGGGGTTGGGTTAGGGTCCGGGTGGGAGGCATCAGCCACGCTTTGCATGTACACACGGTTGTGTCTTTCAATTGCTGGCCACGGCAAAAAAACGACTGACTAGCGAGCGTGATCACATGACATACATCCCGTTTCAAATAATCCATGACGAGGTTGAAAAATCATGTTCATGGAATTAGAATAACCTGGCAACATCAGAGAGCGACACTTTTAATGTCTGTGTTGACTTTATCGTGCTTCCATGAATCTGATTATATGGAAACTCAAAAGAAGATGTGTATTTGAAACTATCCTTTGATGGAAAATACATTCCTCGTCTTTCAAAGAAGCTTTTATCTGATGGTTCATAGCTAATCGAGCTAAGGCCTGTCAGAAAGTGACACACAGAGTAACTATTGGTATGAAAATACGGGAAAAAAAGTAAATAAATGAATAAGTAAATAAGTTCCATGGAAAAAAAATGTTTTTGATTCAAATCGTTATTTGGTGCACCGTCCAAAAATAAAACATACCTTTGTTTTTCTGTCCTTTTGAAGCGTTTTTTTCCGCAGTTATTTTCCCAGAGGAATACAATCGGGCAGAATCCTGTCAAAGCCCGACGGCGGTGGCGGCGGAGTCGAGCTCTGACAGACAAACAAACAAACAAACAAACAAACAAACAAACTGGACCATCGGCCAATGGGAGCTGCTGAAACACACCGATAAAGCCAGCCAGGATCAATAGAGGAGATGTTGGTGTGCCACAACAAAAACACACACATGCACACACACCACACACACACACACAGTTTGGCAGTGTTCCAGACACCGCAACTCGGAAAAGCGTTAGTTTTGACTCTTTGGCTCTGAACCAACACACACACACACACATACACACACACACACACACACACACACACACGCACACACCGATATTAAATATTGAATGAAACATCTTAAAAATAGCTTTTTAGTTGAGTTCTAGATGGTAAATGTGTTGATTTTCTTCCTCTTGTGTTTCCTTTGTGAAGCACTTTCTATTGCTGTTTGGCACAAAAAGTGCAAAAACCACATTCAACACATTCGACTTTGGAGGCCATTTGCCTTTCAATCAAACATTGATGCAACCATGTTCTCTCTACCAGTTTCGAACTATTACTACCCTTTACACACTCTAAATATACTAATGTGAAAGGTGTCATCCAATCAGATTCTTCCCTTAACTTGTTATCCATCCATCTATTAATCTATCCATCTAGCTGCAATAGAACTCTTTGGTGATGTATTTAGTGGCCGGAGCCTAGAATAGAATAGAATAGAATTATTTATCCCGAAGGAAATTCTTGTGCCAGGTTACATAGCGATACAGTACAAACAGAATGATAAAAAACAGAATGATTAAATATAAGAAAATAAAAAATAAACTAACGGGTTTACAAATATACAGTTGAAATATATACAAGTATGAAGGCATGGTAAGATACGATATGCGACGGCGAACACAATTTGGCATGACATTAAGAATATTACACATGATGGTGAGAGGAGATGAGAGGTAGTGTTTATAGTGTTTATAGTGTTTATAGATAGTATTATAGCAGGTGGTAGAAATCGTGTCTCTAGCAAACGTTAAATCATTAAAGAGTACAGATCTTTCGCACGCCTCTGATTATTGTCAAGGTTTGCCGGCACGGGACGAGGAGGAGGCGTTACACAAATAAACTCACACTTAGCAGTAGGACCCATTTGCCCGAACCCACACTCACTGTGGTCTAGCAGTCTGTTCCTTGTCGTTTGATGGCATGCAGCACCAAATGTCTCCGTTCAGAGTCGAGCGGGGTCTTTGACGAGGGAATACGGTAAAAATTAAGTCCATCCTTTAAGCCATTGCTGTTCTGGCAGCCGACAGCGCAGCAAGTCACTTTGTCCGTGTCTGTGAGACAAATTCGCAAACATCTCGGTAGTGCCAGGGCTCCGTTGATATTCTACCACCGGCTACTACAGCTGTGACCGAGTTGTGACGTGGACTCCACAGTGGTGTCTATAGGGAGGCAGTTCAATTCAAAGGTCAGGGGAAGTGCAGGATTTGGAGTGGACACCTTCAGAAAGAAGACATGGCCCTTCATGTCAGCATCCCCAACCCCAACCCCCCCCCACCATCCCCTGAGACACCTTGTCATGTTAAAAGGTGCAGGACACGGATTTGTCCGTCTGACTCACATCTGACATGTGCGCTGTGTTACTGTGTGTTGTGTGTGTGTGTGTGTGTGTGTGTGTGCTGATGTGGTGTGTGGTGTGTGTGGACAAAATGCCCAAGAAAATGCCCCTTAACACCCCTGCAGACCGCAGACCTCAGATAGTGGGCACACACACACTGCACACACCACACACACACACACACACACACACACACACAACACACGCACACACACACACATAGACACACACACACATGCACATCATTGTGCGCACAAACGCACACATGTACGTACGCACATACATACATACACACAAAACTTATCACACAGAAGAAAGAATAAAGTCAAATTCATCACATTTTCCCCGGTGGCTCCCAGGGGATTCACAGGAGCCTTTCCAGCCAATTACACCGAGGAGACGCTGGCCCGTGGGTGACCCTGGCCCTCGCCGCCGCCCCTCGCCGCCTCGGAATCTCTCAGAGTCGCCGTGCGTTCACCCTCTTTATTTTTTTGTTTTCTTGTTTGTCTCCTCTTTACATTTATTCACCAGGGTGTAAGGTTAGCAAGGCGGGGACGAGGCGCTAGAACAAGTGACCTGGAGGGGGAGCAGGGGACTTTGAAATGGCGGGAATTCTGCTGTGATCGCCTGGTGCCTGTAAATCTAGACACCATTTTTATTACCCAGCTTATAATCGGAATGACACAACAGCAACGTCTGAATTGCAGACGCCTCATCTAGTAAATCCACGCTGTTTGCTTTGTATCACCATGCCCACACAGGTAGTGTACTCATTTCTTTACCCAGTCTCTTCTACCAAGTCATGTGTCCGTTCAAAACGTACCCTTGGAAGAGTGCCCATACCTGTTCTTATTACTTTGGTTAATTTGTTTTCAACTTCCAACCTGTGTCCCTTACTATATACTGTACTTACTAACGGACTCCCACAGTACATCTGAAGACCCATAGTAAGATAGGTCTGACATTCACATTTACATTTACATTTAGGGCATTTGGCAGACACTTTTATCCAAAGCGACTTACAAAGAGTACATTTGTTGAAGGAGACAGCAATATATCACTGTGGTACCTGAAGATAAGAATAGAGCTGTTTGGAGCATTCATAGTTGCAAGGTTAATAGAATGAGTTTCATAATTGCTAGGTTGTCTGCATAATAGCTGGAATAAGAGCAGACTTGCCATTCTGATGCATTACCAACATCTAACAACATACAATATGCAATGCTAAGTACTATTAATAATTCCAAGACGTACAAACACATGTTTGTTGTCTTAGTTTGAATCAATCTAAGCAGGAGATAGCGGTCCGTGGGAAACAACTGTGCACTGCACACAAGATTGCTTTTTCCGGGTATCGTTGCAGCTAGCTAACCTGCAGGTGGGCCTCCAAAGATACCACAATAACGGAACACGACGTGATACTCTGTGTGATCTCAACAAGGGTCGTCTCCTTCCCTTCGCCATATCTCTCCATCTCTATTGCCCTGCCCTCTTGTCACAGCTGGATGCTCCGAGGCAGTGGGGCGCGGTGAGCCCAATCGCGAAAGCGACAAACTAAGTCAAAAGTGTAACCTAAACAAAACAATCCTGCTCCACAAATTCAAATCAGTATAAACATTCAGTGTTACCGGTAACCTGCTATGCCTTGCCAGTAACATGTCATCCTTACCCGGTAAGCACTGCCTGCCTTACCCGGTAACACTGCAACCTGCCTTCACCCGGTAAACTGCATGCCCTTACCCGGTAACACTGCATCTGCCTTTAGCCCGGTACACTGCACTGCCTTTACCCGGTAACACTGCATGCATTACCCCGTAAACACTGCATGCCTTACCCAGTATACACTGCACTGCTGGAGTACTCAGTTCAACACTGCATGCCTTACGCGGGTAACACTGCATGCGCTTACCGGTATACACTTACACTGCGTTACCGCAGTCCAACGAAATGCATTACCAGTAACGCTACAAATGCGTTATCCAGTAAACACTGCATGAGTTACCCCAATTCACACTGCACTGCGTTTACCCGGCAAACACTGCATGCAACAAACTCAGTAAAGGAACACACAGCCCCTTTAACCTCCCTGGGCGAGGCGACTGTTGGACGGTTCGTGTTCTGATGTCCTGCACCGGCTGCCGCCACCCATTCCACATCAGTCCATCGAGTTGAAACTAAATTATAAAACCACACACACACTGTAAAATCCAAATCACAACCCCAAATACATCAGGTGGTTGCAAGTACAATGGGGGGGCGACAGAAGGGAGAGAGGAGAGAGAGAGAGAGAGAGAGGGGGGAGATGAGCAATAGAGAGAGAGAGAGAGAGAGAGAGCTCTGTACAAACCCAGAGAGCTGTTTAATTTCCAAACAGACAAAGCATGCACGGGTTTGAAAAGCTGATGACACACATAAAGAGAAGAATCTTAGTCCACATACAAAAGGAAGTTAATTGGGGACAGAGGAGGAGACGTCTGCTGCTGCTGCTGCTGCTGCTGCTGCTGCCGCCGCCGTACAATCTCGCTCCTATTCAATCCAAACGCATGCTAGTGTGAATCCTGCCTGAATCATTTTGCGTCGAGCGCGGTGCCGGGGGAGCGCGGTGCAGACGTAGCGTACGCTGTCTCCAGATTGTGACCCACAAGATCCCGCTACGGAGCGAGCGGCAAAAAGATCAATACACTGAGTCCTGCTCACCCCAAACAGAGCAGGAGAAGCCGACAGAGAGAGAGAGAGAGAGAGAGAGAGAGAGAGAGAGAGAGAGAGAGAGAGAGAAAAGACAATGAAATGCTTTATGACTCAGGCTCCTATTATACATAACAAGATCCAAGAGATGAGAATAACGTTTGTATAAACACAGGATTCCTTCTCAACGCTAACAACTGGCCTTACGTACGAATGGGGGCCAATATCACAATTCCATATTTGGCAAGAATTACATTTACATGTAGCAGAGAAGAGACGCCTTCAGTCCTAAACTCCTGTGTGTGTGTAAGTGTGTGTGTGTGTGTGTGTGTGTGTGTGTGTGTGTGTGTGTGTGTGTGTGTGTGTGTGTGTGTGTGTGTGTGTGTGTGTGTGTGTTGTGTGTGTGTTGTGTGTGTGTGTGTGTGTGTGTGTGTGTGTGTGTGTGTGTGTGTGTGTGCATGATATATGCATGCATATATGGAGGTGTGTGTGTGTGTGTGTGTGTCGGTGTGTAGATGTGTGTGTGTGTGTGTGTGTGTATGCATGCATCGGAGTGTGTGTGTGTGTGCATGTGTTTTTGGTTTCCATGCGCAGGTGTATGCATGCGTGCATGCGTGTGTAAACATGTACAAAAGTTCAACGCGGCCTCGACCTCTACACGGCAGTTTAACGTCCCGAGCCTCGTTTTAGCTTTTGACCTTTTGACCTTTTAACCGCCTCGGCTAATCCTTAAGGCATAAAAAGACGACGCTTAGAGCGGCCTGCGGTGTGTGTGTGTCCCGCTCCGCTCCGCTCTCAGAGAGACTGTGCGAGCCGGGGAAGGGAAGGGTGAAGGGTGAAGGGTGAAAGGTGGAGCGTCAAAGGTGAACGGCGAAGGTCTTATTGTCAGGGGGGTCAGAGAGAGGGGGTAGCCTGCACAACGTTTATAGGGTGTTTACATGGAGGACGAGGGTGCCACTGCTGACCTACAAGCCAGCTAAATAAATACTCCAAAAGCACTAAAGCCCTGTAGCCGGCAGTGATAGCTCGTGCTAGGCTTGCAGCGACAGGCTAGGCTAGCGGCGCAGCAGCACTGGAGAGACCAGACAAAAAGCTGTGTCCCACCAGAGATCAAGAGAAAACTCCTGTGTGAGATCCTTTGGGAAATCTTTGCGAAAAACCTTTACGAAGAATCTTCTACGAAACAAAACAAAACACCTCGAGCCGCTATACAACCGCTCATACATGAATCCTCGTCAATGTTATTGTACATGATGATCGGTTGTGTTATTGATTACATGATCGGCTGTGTTATTGATTACATGATGATCGGCTGTGTTATTGCTGAAGGTGATATGAAAGGAGGCATTGACGTACGTTTCCTTAGCGTTTACAGAATTCGAACATCCTTCATCATGGCTGCCACCTCGATACTTCTGGGTCATTCAATTGTTATTTTAGAAATGGAACTTCTGGAACAGAAGGCAGATGTTTTGGGTGGTAAGTAAGTATGTGTGTATGTATATATACTGTATATATACGATATATATGTGTGTATATCTACTGTATATATAAACATTCTTTCGCCTCGCGGCCTCACGTTATCTATTTAAAGCTGCTATGAGAGCAGTGTTTTTTCTGTCCACTCCTACCGAGCACAGTGAGAGCGAGAATGTGAGTTATTTGAAGTCCTTCACTAATATGGACATGAAGAGTGAATTATAGATTCAGATTCCGGCCTGATATGGTCAGCTCCTATCCTCTAACATCATCCTCTCTCTCTCTCTCTATCTGTCTATCTGTCTCTCTCTCTTTGTGTCTCTCTCTCTCTCTCTCTCTCGCTCCAACCTACCTCATATTAGCATTGAAACTGTCATGCATTCCCCCACCGTTGACCCTGAGCAGCAGCTGATACAGGATATGACTCCTTGTTGACATCCAACTGTGAGTGAAATGATCGGGGAGAGGGAGGAGAGAGGAGAGGAGAGGAGGAGAGGGATGAGAAGGGTGAGGAGAGAGGAGGGAGGAGAGAAGAGAGGAGAGGAGAAGAGAGGAGAGGAGGGAAGAGGAAGGGATGAGGAGGGGAGAGGGAGAGAGGAAGAGGAGAGGAGAGCGAGGAGAGGGATGAGAAGGGTGAGGAGAGAGGAGAGAGGAGGAAGAGGGATGAGAAGGGTGAGGAGGGGAGAGGGGGGGAGGGAGGGGAGGAATGGGGATAGAGGAGAGAGAGGAGAGGGAAGCATAGGGGAGGAGAGGGGAGAGAAGAGGGGAGAGAGGAGGGGAAGAGAGGGAGGAACAATCAAAGAGAGAGAGACAGAAAGACCGGTTTCATGGTTGTACTTGTTGCCTGTGCACAGTACACATGCAGAAGGTTCCGGGTGTGAACAGGCCACGGTTCAGACTGGGACGCGCGGACTCGGGGCTGACGACGAGTCGGAGCAGGCAAAGACCACAGGGCTGGTTTTCAGTTTGTGTTTTTGAAAGAAACTACTTTCTGCCGTTTAGTCATTCGGCCGTCAGTCCGTTTAATCCAAAGTGATCTACAGCGATTATCGAGGAGGAGCGGGGAGAGGGTTTCAAAGCCAGACCCACACCTTACAGCTGGGAGTCAAGCACCCTGGCCACCCCTGGCCCTTAAAATTAATTAACATACATAAATACAAATAAAAAGTATTTTTGTCTGGGTTTTTTCTCTTATTTTATTTTATATTCTGTGCTGCTGTTTTTCTCATTTCCAATATAACGCGACAAACTCGTCGCGATAAGCTGACTTGGCAGTAGGACCGTCTCTGTCGTGTTGTCTACGTCGCATGTATCCTCATGTTGCTGCCTCATTCATTTTCATGAATTCCTTATATCACCTTAAGTTACCGTCTATGTTCTGTTTTACCTTTAACATCCGTCTGCCGTGCTCCAATATGAGCCCTGGGCTAGCAGCATGACTTCTTCCTCGCTGATGGCAGGTTTACATAAGGATTGTGACCTGGTTTAGTTGACTAGAACTGAAAATTGTTCACACACATACCATGCTAGGCTAGGCTATGCCATGCCAAGCTAGGTGAGGCTAAGCTAAGCTAAGGGACTCATTAGCATCGGTCCGTAAGGACAGTGCCGTGTTGGTTTAACCTCCTTTCTAAAACATGCTCATAAAATGGCCTCATTGGTGTTTTGTTTAGTTTTTAGCTTCTGTAACTTCTGACCGCGTCGTTCTCTCCTGGACACGAGATACCGGACACCGCCAGCGGTTACAACTTTCTGCCTGGTCAGTTTAAATGTGACTCAGTGTTCCCACAGGGGGCTTGACACCCTTGAAAGTTTGGGAATTTGTGAGAAAGAAAAAAAAAAAAACAATCAAAGCCTGGAAAGTTTTCGATAATTACCTAAATAGACATGGGTCACGCTGAAACGTGTTTTACATATTTAACATTTACATTTACATTGAGGGCGTTTGGCAGACGCTTTTATCCAAAGCGACATTTGTGGAAAGAAGAGACGGCAATATATTGATCGCTGTGGTACGAATAGAGAGACAATATATTTTGTGCGAGAATAGAAGTTTAGAAAGTTCTTTTGATATTTTTTTCACAACATTGTTTGTTTTCACTGTGCTGCTGTTCCAGAAGCCTCCAGACCACATAGTTACAACACATAGTCGGGCAAACATTGGAACACACAGCGCAACAGTGTTCACACATCCAAGCCTCGATCGCTCTCTCTCTCTCTTGTTAATTGTTATCTGTGAGCATCTGTAAAGCTGCTCGTTCACATTCTAACAATCCTCAGTTATGTAACCAGTAAATAACCGCTATCCGTGTGTCTCAAATTACTCTGGCAGTGTTGGGTCCTTCAAATCGAGGGAATTGAGCCTGGAAAAGTCCTTGATTTTGAATTTGGTGGCGTCTAAAGAGACAATAAGTTATTTCCATGGTCAAATAAAACCGAAATGCAAAGATCTGTGGGCGCTGCTGGATACTTTGAATGGTGCACACCGTCACACTGTTATGATCACAATCGACCCACATTCAAATGCTATATTTTCCATGTAGCCGTCGATTCACGCATTGACGTCACACACAACATATTTCCAAACTGGGGCATTCCTTCCTTTAAAATCCAGTGACTCGCGCGACCAGTCGGTCAAAGGCAGGAGAGATGACGCGTGAGAAATGTGTGTTGACTGTATATATGTAATAATATTGACGTCGACGGCACTTACACCACAGCTCGTAGTAGTAGTACAGCACTTTGTCTCGCCCACAGCAGATAGCCCATCTCACAGCGATATTGCTCATTGTTGACGCCAAAACAGAACTCCTTTCCCTGCACAACACACACAGGCACACACACACACACACACACACAGGTGTGCACACACAGGCACACACACACACAGGCACACACACACACACACACACACACACAGGCACACAGGCGCGCGCACACACACACACACACACACACACACACACACAGGCACACACACACACTCGTTATTTCATAAGATCAGACAGACTGATAAAAGAAAGAAAAATGAAAAGCAATGGCTTGTTGATTAGACACTGAGTCCTTTGTCCATTACAAAGGACTCAATACATGATCATATATTAGATAGTTTAGTCAATACATGATCATATATTAGATAGTATAGTCAATACATGATCATATATTAGATAGTATAGTCAATACATGATCATATATTAGATAGTATAGTCAATACATGATCATATATTAGATAGTATAGTCAATACATGATCATATATTAGATAGTATAGTCAATACATGATCATATATTAGATAGTTTAGTCAATACATGATCATATATTAGATAGTTTAGTCAATACATGATCATATATTAGATAGTATAGTCAATACATGATCATATATAAGATAGTTTAGTCAATAAAGGATCATATATAATGATGATGATGGCTTTATTTTGAACATGTTAGAACAATACAATAAAAATAATACAGGAAAAGAAAATAACCTAACATGTCCAAAAAGGAGCAGGAAGAAGCATAAGATAGTTTAGTTAATAAATGATCATATATAAGATAGTTTAGTTAATAAATGATCATATATTAGATAGTTTAGTTAATAAATGATCATAAACAACAAACAGGTCTGGAAGCAATGGGGCAGTAAAGATATTATGTCATTGCTTGTCTATGCACAAGGCCAAAGGATAAAAGATATAACATTCAAGTATTATAAATGTGTTTACAACAGAAATAAATAAGAATTAAGCTATAAATGAGGATAAGTTTGGCCTTTTAGTTCCACTTTTGAAATGTGGAGAAAAATAAAAACGTACCAAATGTGCATAAAAATAAAAACTAAATGTAAATAAGGTGATGATAATGTCTGTATTTATGTGTGAACACAGTAAGAGTTGAGAAAGTCTTCATGAGGAGGAGAAAGGAGGAGAAGAAGGAGCAGGAGGAGAAGGAGGAGGAGAACACAATAGAAAAGAGCGAAGGGCCTACTACACCAGCGCTCATCCCCGGGCCCCCGGTGACCGGCCCCGCCGCCCAGCGAGCGCCCCGCGCCGTCTTACCTGCACCAGACAGGCCGGGGCGGCGCACAGCAGCGCGACGACGACGGGTCCCAGGGCTCTCCGCGGCCGCCGCATCGCTGCCCGCTGGCTCGTCTGCCGCTGCCGCCGCTTCCTCCTCCTCCTCCTCTTCCTCTCCTCCTCCTCCTTCTCCTTCGTCTCAAGCCGCCTTTCCGGGTGGCGAGTCGTTACGTGCGCGACATGTTGCGTTCCGAGTCTTTTGGGGGAGATTGTTGTTGTTGTTTGTTTCGCCTGCCCGAGAGGAGCATCGTCGGGTAGCGCCGCCACCACCAGAGGGCGCCACTGAGTCCCCGTGGAAACCACCAGAGGGCGCCACTGAGTCGATATAACCACCAGAGGGCGCTGTTGAGTCTCACTGGAAACCACCAGAGGGCGCTGCGGGGTCTCGATAAAACCACCAGAGGGCGCCGCTAGAGTTCGATAAAACCACCAGAGGGCGTTACTGAGTCTCACTAAAACCACTAGAGGGCGCCACTGAGTTCTCTCTAAAACACTAGAGGGCGCTGCAGGGTCTCACTGAACACTAGAGGACGCCACTGAGTCTCGATAAAACCACTAGAAGGGCGGACACTGAGTCTCACTAAAACCACCAGAGGGCGCCACTGAGTCTCACTAAAACCACCAGAGGGCGCTGCTGAGTCCCACTAAAACCACTAGAGGGCGCCACTGAGTCTCACTAAAACCACCAGAGGGCGCCACTGGAGTCTCACTAAAACCACCAGGAGGGGCCCACTGAGTCTCACTAAAACCACCAGAGGCGCCACTAAGTCTCACTAAACAACCCATGAGGGCGCACTAAGTCTCACTAAAAACACCAGAGGGCGCCACTAAGTCCCACTAAAACCACCAGAGGGCGCCCACTGGAGTCTCACTGAAACCATTGAGGGCGCCACTGAGTCTCACTAAAACCCACCAGAGCGGCGGCCACTGAGTCTCCACTTTAAAACCACCAGAGGGCGCTTGTTGAGTCCCACTAAAACGCACTAGAGGTGCCACTGAGTCTCACCTAAAACCACTAGAGGGCGCTGCAGCGCGGTCCTCACTGAAAACACTAGAGGACGCCACTGAGTCTCCGATAAAAACCACTAGAGGGCGGACACTGAGTCTCACTGAAACCACTAGAGGGCCGCCACTTGAGTCCCCGTGGAAACCACCAGAGGGCGACAACTGAGTCCCACTAAACCACTAGAGGCGTGCCACTGAGTCTCACTAAAACACCAGAGGGCGCTGTTGAGTCCCACTAAAACCACTAGAGGGTGCCACTGAGTCTCACTGAAACCACTAGAGGGCGCCACTGAGTCTCACTAAAACCACCAGAGGGCGCCACTGAGTCTCACTAAAACCACCAGAGGGCGCTGTTGAGTCCCACTAAAACCACTAGAGGGTGCCACTGAGTCTCACTAAAACCACTAGAGGGCGCTGCAGGGTCTCACTGAAAACACTAGAGGACGCCACTGAGTCTCGATAAACCAACTAGAGGGCGACACTTGAGTCTCACTGAAACCACTAGAGGGCGCCACTGAGTCCCCGTGGAAAACCACCAGAGGGCGACACTGAGTCCCACTAAAAACCACTAGAGGGTGCCACTGAGTCTCACTAAAACCACCAGAGGGCGCTGTTGAGTCCCACTAAAACCACTAGAGGGTGCCACTGAGTCTCACTAAAACCACCAGAGGGCGCTGTTGAGTCCCACTAAAACCACTAGAGGGTGCCACTGAGTCTCACTGAAACCACTAGAGGACGCCACTGAGTCCCCGTGGAAACCACCAGAGGGCGCTGCGGAGTCTGATTGACTAACGTTGAGAGCAACACTACTGAGCAACCGACCACCAAATGTATTTCAGTTCATGTGCATTATCTACAGCCAGGCACAAGGCCATTCATAATGCTTCACACAGGAAAAGAAGATCATAAAGATCAGGAAACGTCATACTACGTCACACGAGGCCCTTGATTTATTGTAATTCGCTGTCATTGTTTCACCACCACAACAACAACAACAACAACAACAACAACACCATGAGTTCGTGGAGCGAGCCTGACTTGGCGTTGAGGGGATGAGGCTGACGTCAGGGCTGTTGGATGATCGCTGAGCTCAGCGGACACAACGACACTAATCCACTCGGTCCTCGAGAGCGCGGAGCAAAGATCACCGCCGGCGACATGGTGAGTCCGCCTCGTCAGGGTTAATAGGTTAACATACCGAGTGTCGTTATGTGTGTGTTTGCATGCAAGCCGATATACAGTAGTAATGACATTAATCTACTTTAGGTCTGGCAGTGCACCGGTATACAGTAGACACACCTGGTCCAGGAAATATGCACGATTGATACCATGCTGGTGCTGCAGACAGACATCAATAATATAAAGCCGACTTGATTGAAATTGACAGGAACAGGAAGTTACTTGACCCTGCTTCTACAGGAACAGGAAGTTACTTGACCCTGCTTCTACAGGAACAGGAAGTTACTTGACCCTGCTTCTACAGGAACAGGAAGTTACTTGACCCTGCTTCTACAGGAACAGGAAGTTACTACCCTGCTTCTACAGGAACAGGAAGTTACTTTACCCTGCTTCTACAGGAACAGGAAGTTACTTTACCCTGCTTCTACAGGAACAGGAAGTTACTTTACCCTGCTTCTACAGGAACAGGAAGTTACTTTACCCTGCTTCTACAGGAACAGGAAGTTACTTTACCCTGCTTCTACAGGAACAGGAAGTTACTTTACCCTGCTTCTACAGGAACAGGAAGTTACTTTACCCTGCTTCTACAGGAACAGGAAGTTACTTGACCCTGCTTCTACAGGAACAGGAAGTTACTTGACCCTGCTTCTACAGGAACAGGAAGTTACTTGACCCTGCTTCTACAGGAACAGGAAGCTGCCCTTTAATAAAAGTCAGCAGCTAGGGTTGTTATTTTTTTTGTTTTTTGGGGGTTTTTACTTTAGACTTTTTTTGTACAATGCGCATTTGTTTCTTCACTGTTTACATTGCCTTTCCTGAAAGCATTCCCATGCATCTGTTAGTTAACATTTTTTGGCGCAAGCTGTTTTTCAGAACTTTTTATTTATACATTTTGTTCACAAATGATGGAGTGACGGGGACAAGATGTGCCATTTCAAGCGTCCCCTGTGTCCCCAGTCAGTGTAAATGATACCTGTGCTGGTAGCCTATAATACCAGGAGTGGTAATTATAGCGTTGATTATGCAACTATGTTGTTTTAACAGACACACACTCCCACAAGATAATTGTTCTCTTTTTTCTTTGTTTATTCCAAAAGATTCCACTTAGTCAAGTATGTGGAATCAAAGATGCAAAGACAATGTTACGTTATGAAATTGCCAGTTCTGTGGAAACTTGTGTATATATAAACTGCTGTGTCGCATTAACAAAAGCTTCCCTCACACACACACACACACACACACACACACACACACACAGACACTCACACACACACACACCATTGACGAAAGTTCAAACTGAGCCGTTTCATTCTGTACATTTGCCTCCACAAATTACTAACACACACACACACACACACACACACACACACACACACACACAGACACACACGCACACACCCGGCTATAAGCTTGTCTGACCCGTGTCCGCTATTGGCTGCTCTATGTAGGACACGGCTGTGCGCCTGCCTGCTAAATCTGAGCTCTGATGACTGGCCGGGCGTGTGTGTGTGTGTGTGTGTGTGTGTGTGTGTGTGTGTGTGTGTGTTTGATATGTTGTGTTGAACGCTCCCATCTCCGGATCAATCTGCGGAAACTGAAACTGAAATAGCCCCCTGCTGGCGGGCGGTGATTTGATAACTAACCAGTGGGTTGGTTGGGTTTAAGCCTAAAGTGATAGAGGGCTCGGGTTAATTGGAGCTCTGTTACTAAGCTGCAACAACACGTGTGTGTGTGTGTGTGTGTGTGTGTGTTGTGTGTGTGTGTGTGTGTTGTGTGTTGTGTGTGTTGTGTGTTGTGTATGTGTGTGTGTTGTGGGGGGGGGGGGGGGGATATTCTGGGCGGGACTCTGGCCTGCAGTCCTGCTGAGTAGGATTGTTGTGTCATCATGTAACGACCGGGTGTTGCTGCTGCTAGGGCGTTGCTTCCACACACACCCCCCTGTGTGTGTGTCTGTGTCTGATGTGTGTGTGTGTGTGTGTGTGTTTGTCTGCATGTGTATGTGTTGTGGAGGCGGCAGTAGCTCAGGAGGTGAGAGCGGTTGTCTGGCAACAGGAAGGTTGCTGGTTCGATCCCCGGGCTCCGCCTAGCTAAGTGTGGAGGTGTCCCTGAGCAAGACACCACCTAACCCTACCTGCTCCTCCTAGCTAAGTGTGGAGGTGTCCCTGAGCAAGACACCACCTAACCCTACCTGCTCCTGACGTGTTGGTTGTTACCTTGCATGGTTGACACCGCCGTCGGTGTATGAATGGGTGAATGTGAGGCGAAACTGTAAAGAGCTTTGGATAAAAAGCGCTATATAAATGCAATCCATTTACCATTTACCATTATTTTGGGCTCTGCCTGATGTGTCCTCCGCAGGTACACCAGGCCGGAGCAGGAGGTGCGGTTACTGTTGCTAGGGCTGGACAACGCCGGCAAGACCACCGTGCTGAGGCAGCTAGCGGCCGAGGACATCAGCTATGTCACCCCCACACAGGTACACACACACACTCACACACACATACTCCCTGCCGTACCGTCCCCCACACACACACACACCTAAACATACTTGCATAGCATACACCCACGCACAAACACAAACATATACACAACCATACGCACACACACACACACACACACATGCACACACACACTCCAAAATTATAGCCTCAGCACTGACGCTACAAGACATCAGCATTTAATTTCAATGACATCTCAGAGACCTGCATGTCAACATTAATAATAAGTAGTTAATCTTGGTCTGGGGTCTACTGCTGCTGAGAACTAATCTCAGATCCAGAAGTTCGACACAGAGTCACACAGAGCCGTGACCATAGATGAACATCTAAAGTCAGATGTCTGTGTGACCGGCCCCCCCCCCCCCCCCACAATCAGGGCTTTCAACATTAAGAGCATGGAGTCCTCTGGCTTTAAGTTCAATGTCTGGGACATCGGGGGTCATCGGCAGATTCGACCGTACTGGAGGAACTACCTGGAGAAGACGGATGTGCTGGTATGTCCTGACCGTCCTGTTAGGGGCTGCATTCCGTTTTTATTGAGGTTGGACAGCCCCAGGTTGCCAGGTTTGTCAAGTAAAGTGAAGTAAAAGTCTTGAGTGTCATTTCGTTTTCGCTCATTCAAGCCGAGTACGTCTGTCACATATCACACAACCGCGTTTGTTTTATTGAACCATTTATTTCGGTATGTTAACATTGTTGTTGTTTGTTCTGCTGTTTTTAACAGATATACGTGATTGACAGCTCAGACAGGAAACGTCTTGAAGAGACTGCAGAGGTGAGAAGTTTAGTGTTTGAGATAAGATAAGATAAAACTGAACTTTATTACTCCCGAAGGAAATTCCCGTGCCAGAGGTTGCTCAAAAATAACATAAGAATAAAAACAACAGGATAACAATACATCTCAGAAACATTTAGTAAAAAAGTAAGTTAACTAGAAAAGAAAAGTTTGTGTTTAAGTCTTTTACGTATTTTACCGCCAGGTGTCGATGTTGATGGGGGCCATTATCAAGATACATTTCAAAATCTACCCTCTAGTGACATCACAAGTGGGCCGTTGAGCCCCCTTTGTCTCGTGTTCTGTCCTCTCAGAAGCTGGCGGAGCTGCTGGACGAGGAAGATCTGGCGTCCGTACCGCTGCTCGTCTTCGCCAACAAGCAGGACGTGGCGGCGGCGGCCCCGGCCTGCGAGCTGGCCGAGAGCCTGCGGCTGCCCGCTCTCAGGGGCCGCGCCTGGCAGCTGCAGGCCTGCTGCGCCACCACCGCCGAGGGCCTGCAGGTACGGCCCAGCACGCCTGGACCCCGTCAGTGTTTGTACTGGAGCTGCACACCCATTTTATTCTGGGCCATCTCTAACTGTAGCTACAACTCCAGCCACGAGGGGCTGCTAATGTGTAAAACTTACATCGTCCTGGTTACGGTGAAACTACATAAATGTTCTTTTACTGACCACTCTCGATGCCCAAATGAGAATTGAAGACAAAAAATATTTTTGACCGCCGCAGGTGAGACGCTATTCTGGACAGTAAACTATATTTACTGTAAATGGATTGCATTTATATCCAAAACGCTTCACAGTATTGCCTCACATTCACCCATTCATACACCGACGGCGGTGCCAACCATGCAAGGTAACAACCAACACGTCAGGAGCAGGTAGGGTTAGGTGGTGTCTTGCTCAGGGACACCTCCACACTTAGCTAGGAGGAGCAGGTAGGGTTAGGTGGTGTCTTGCTCAGGGACACCTCCACACTTAGCTAGGAGGGGGAGCAGGTAGGGTTAGGTGGTGTCTTGCTCAGGGACACCTCCACACTTAGCTAGGAGGGGGAGGAGGAGCCTGGTGGGACTCGAACCAGCCGACCTTACCTTGTTGCCAGATAAACCGCTTTTACCTCCTGAGCTACTTGCGGCTGCTGTTCCAGTATATAACATAAGAATGTGTTGTTTTATCCCGGCCATGCGTGTGTTGAACTGGACTCCTGACTGTTGTGTGTTCTCCTTCCCAGGACGGCATGACGTGGGTGTGCAGGAACATAACCGTCCACAAGAGGTAGCTGCAGGACGCGCCTTGGATTGCACACGTGGATTTACACATTGAAGGGGCCCTGTTACACCATCAGGTGTGAAGAGCAAAACACGCATTAGAGTGACAGAGTGACGTCACAAGTGGGAGCGTCCACTTAGGTGTATGCCGACTAGATCAGTTTACCTCTCTGCACTCAGTTTCTGTTGTTATTCCAGGCATTTTTATATTTTCTATAAGCAAATGCATACAGAAATAAAATGTAATAGCAGTCGTTGATTCTAACACACTAAGATGTCTGTATGCTCGGTTGTATTTATAGTCTATATTAGACTGTTTTGTCCGTTGTTTGGCACTGCAATACTCTTGATTCTAGGAGGGAACTGGCAGTCAGAATAAACCCCTCCAATGATTGTTTGTTTCTGCTGGTTTATAAGATTGGTTGGTTTACATGAGTCTGTCTGTACTTGGCCACTGCGGCCGCTAGGGGGCACCATTGCTCCTCTACGCCGCTCCTCGTTGAGACGGCGCACTGTTTAAAATCCCATCGGAATCACGCTGTGAGTTCTGCGTGCCGCCAAATTACTTTATCCTAATCATTAAGGCAGCCATTAATAGCTATGAACAACAACCACACATTAAACAATGCATTTACTGATGTCTCAACAATTATCTCAGTCGCACGACTCCAGACAGAGCTGTTTATGGGCGATTAGAGAGAGGATATGAAGTCAAAAAACAAACAAAACGAGAATAGTCTTTGCAGCATAAAAAAATAAATGACTATGAAACCTCCATTTTACAAACGTGTCGGAATGTCACCCCCCCCTGGAAAACTGCGTAATCTGCATACGATGCGACGCATCGAGTTTTCCCTTTACCAAAGCACATTTCTCCACGGCGAACTTTGACCCCGTCGCTGAACACACGTCTCTGCAGCCATTTGCAGCCAGCTCCCCGTATGTATGGTACAACCGTCTACATTGAAATACCTTGGGCCGCTCGGTTCGTCGAGCCGTTTGCCGTGATTTACCACAGGGCCGATTGCGTTCTTATTTATGTTTTTTTTCCTCTGTGTGTGTGTTTCTCGCGGCAGAGACCTTACTAATCTGAGTCGGGCCACGTGGTTCTACCGGGCATTTACATGCAAACCCTTCCCAAGATTCTAATGGTTCTCCAATACAATTTGCATTTATATAGCTCTCTCGTCATACCCCGTGGTTTTGTAGCCCCTCGCAACTGGCCTTGAGTTACTACGCCCTCTGTGTGTGTGTCTGTGTGTGTGTGTGTTTCTGTGTGTGTGTGTGTGTGTTTGTGTGAGTGTGTGTTAGAGTGTGTGTGTGTGTGCGCACATTTGCCCACGTATAATCCCCGCCTGGTGTTCACGTTTCACAGTCGTAAGGAATTTACAGTCTGAGTGAATTTCGATTTTGTAAATCAGGTATTATGTCTTGAAAATAGTTTCTATATTGAATGTGTTTATTTGGAAGATGTTGTGACAGAAATAGTGACTAGCTGTTTAGCCTGGGCGGTGTGTGTGCCTGCGTGTGTGTGTGTGTGTGCGTTGTGTCCACATGAGTGTGTGTAACGTGTGCGTGTGTGTATACTGTACGTGTGTGTGTGCTATGTGTGCGGCCGTGAGTGTGAGTGTGTGTGTGTGTGTGTGTGTGTGTGTTTTACAGGCCAACAAAATACACACATTAGGGCGGAAGGACATGTGCTGCGGCCGCACAGCAAAAACTTCTGATCCGTGTTGTCGATTCAATAAAGTTTTAAGAAGCGTGAAGGAAATAAATGTTTCTCAGGTACGGCCCGGCGTTCGAATAAAATGCAACGGTGTGCTCGCTTTGCATCGCTTCATCATTAACTGTTTTATATTTTTTATTCTGGGGTTGATCAGTTAGGCTAGTAAAATAGATATGGGCCTATAGATATACACCGAGATATATACACCCAATTACACATGGAAGCACCGTGCACAATATACAGGATGTTAATCACGGGGGCTATTGGACGCACGGCGGAGGGGAGAGGCCATAAATTCGGGATGAAATGGGATGTTCCCCGCAGATAGGCCGAGCGCGGCGCGGTAATCAGCCCCACTTTACCTCCAGCGCCCGGATCGCTGAGGTGAGAAGTACTCAGGCCTGCGAAAAGGCCCATAAATCACGGGACTTTCCCAGCGCCTCACCCCAGGAAACTGTACTCCCGTTCAGGGAGGGCGAGCGGGCAAACGGAGACTGATTGCCTCGCAGGGGCCGGCGAGAGAGAGAGAGAAGAGGAGAGAGACGAGAAGAGAAAGAGAGAGAAAGAGAGAGAAGAGAGAGAAGAGGAGAAAGAGAGAAGAGAGAGAAGAAGACGAGAAGAGAGAAGGAGAAAGACAGAGAGAGAGAAGAGAGATCCTGTTACTTAATTATGTGTTGTGTGGCCTTTTCACCTTGGTAATACAGTCAGGCTTTGTAGCCCGGTTGAGATGTAACTCGAATAAAATAACATGAAATAAAGAGGAAGAAAAGCATAAAATAAGAATAAGCATAATACAAGAATGGTAACGTTACGTAATGTTACGTAATCATATAATAATAACAATTATAATAGAATTACAGCATTACAAGTCCTAAATAAATACAAATATTGATTGTATGCATGAAAAATCTGTTGGAGATGAATCACAATATGATGTTTCATGAATGACGTGTGATAATAATCATGTCATTCATGAAACAGGCCTGTCTTTGTTAGCCACTAAGCATGCATAGGTTCAATGACTTTAAAAAATTTTCCACTTGACCCACATTATCAACACACATGTGACAGTAAACCATACTTTACAACGTCTTTTTTTGCCTGAGACTATATTATACGTCGTGTTTATGTACCACAGCGACATATTGCTGTCTCTCTCAACAAATGTACTCTTTGTAATAAAAGCGCTTTGGATAAGAGCGTCTGACAAACGCCCTAAATGTAAATGTAAATGTAAATGTAAATATTTCAGATGCTCCAACTCTCTGTATCTCTGTCTATCTGTATCCATTACCCTTGCCGGTTTACAGATGACGCAAATCGACCTCCTCAAAGGCCACGTCTCGTCTATCTCTCTCTAAATAATAATCCGTACATCTACACTACATCTACACCAAGTCGAAGATGTCCCCATGAAACCACGGCGGTGTTGAGAAGACCCCTACGGCTCCTGTCAACATGTTGTTCCCCGTAAACCATTCGTCCGTTCCTTTACGGTGGAACACATACGTGGACACGACGGCATGCTAAACACACGACAACAAATGTCTCCCTCACTTCTCTGGGTTCCCTTTGACGTGTGTGTTTGTGTGTGGTGTGTGTGTGTGTGTGTGTGTGTGTGTGTGTGTGTGTGTGTGTGTGTGTGTGTGTGTAAACATTAGCTGACACAATCATGTTTAACAGTAAAAAGATAAATACAAGATTTATCTTCTCAAAATACAACAATGTGTGTGTGTGCTTGTTTGTATGTGTGTGTGTGTGTGTAAGCGTGTGTGTGTGTGTGTGTTGTGGTGTGTGTGTGTGTGTGTGTGTGGTTGTGTGTGTGTGTGTGTGTGTGTGAGAGAGAGCGAGCGAGAGCCAGTGGTTAGCGCCGTACGGGACATTGTTTGTTTGCTTGTTTGCTTGTTTGTTTGTGTTTGTATGTTTAGTTTCTTGTGTCTTTCGTGGCCCGCGTTCGCTTGGAAGCCACGCTGAACGGCTCTCCACGTGCGCGCGTGTGTGTGTGCGGCGCGCGAGTGTGTGCGTGTGTGTGTGCGCGCGCGAGTGTTCGACTGTGTGTGTGCGCGCGAGTGTGTGCGTGTGTGTGTGCTGTGTGTGCGCGCGAGTGTGTGCGTGTGTGCGTGGGAGAGAGGAGAAAGAAGGGGTGGGAGGAAAGAGGAGAGAGGGAGGGAGGGAGAGAGGGAGAGAAAGAGAGAAAGAGAGCATTCTCAATTTCCTTCTAAAAAGAAAATTCATTTGCGCCTGCTAATGTAATGTCACTGTTGTGTTTACAGAGCGTGGATGATGTATAGGGGATGTTGCATTGACTGAGACTGCTTAATGATGCATAGAATTAAGTCTGTGGCTTTCAGCTGAGCTCTCCCCCCTCTCCCCCCCCCCCCCCACTCTCTCCCCCTCTCTCCCCTCTCTCCCTCTCTCTCCCTCACCCCCTCTCTCCCTCTCTCTCCTCCTCACCCTCTCCTCTCTCCCCTCTCTCCTCACCCTTCTCTCTCTCTCCCTCACCCCTCTCTCTCCCCTCTCTCTCCCCTCTCTCTCTCTCTCTCTCTCTCTCTCTCTCTCTCTCTCTCTCCTCTCTTCTCCACATGTCTCATTTCTTCTCATTTCTGTTCTCTTCCTCCTCTTTTTATCTCTGCTGCGCGTTTCCCTCCTTTACATTACCGCTGGTTAATCCAACACACACACACACTCTCTCTCCCCCTTCTTTCTCTATATCCCTCTCTCTCTCTCTCTCTCTACTCCCCAACTACCACCCTGCCTCTCTCTCTCTCTCTCTCTCTCTCTCTGCCTCTCTCTCTCTCTCTCTCTCTCTCTCTCTCTCTCTCTCTCTCTTCTCTCTCTCCTTCTCTCTCTCTCTCTCTCTCTCTCTCTCTCTCTCTCTCTCTCTCTCTCTCTCTCTCTAGGCTTGTCTCGCACTGTTGGCCAAACGGTTTGTGTCTCCGTGCTGTTTGCCTTCACTCCATCAATCACCAGGAGTGTGTGTGTTGTGTGTGTGTGTGTGTGTGTGTGTTGTGTGTGTGTGTGTGTGTGTGTGTGTGTGTGTGTGTGTGTGTGTGTAGAGTGGAGAGGGGGTGGGGGGGAGAGGGACAGAGGGAGAGGGGGTGAGGGAGAGAGAGAGACAGAGGGGGAGAGAGAGAGGGAGAGAGAGAGAGAGACAGAGAAGAGAGAGAGAGACAGAGAGAGAGAGAGAGAGAGAGAGAGAGAGAGAGAGACAGAGCGAGAGAGAGAGAGAGAGAGAGTCCCTCTCCTCCTCATACGTATTCAGATAATT
>PIJE02001595.1:0-7500 GCA_002895965.2 Coryphaenoides rupestris
GGTGTGTGTGTGTGTGTGTGTGTGTGTGGGTGTGGTTGTGTTGTGTTCATTGTGTGTGTGTGTGTGTGTGGTCTGGTGTGTGCATTGTGTGTGTGTGTGTGTGTGTTGTGGTGTCTGTGCTGCCCGTGTCCTCAGAGTCGATCTCTCTATGGGGCTGATCTATGAGTGGGCCAGAGGCCAACACAGGGCTCACGTGCACATACACATACACACACATCACACACACACACCACACACACACAACACACACTCTCTCTCTCTCTACACAACGGTCATTGTGACCCTTTTGTTTTGGAAAGTCTTTTTGGCCGGTCTCAATCGCGTTTGAGCACAGTTTATCTCTGATGGCCGCGTGGTTTACAGACAACTCCTTGTGATGGAGATGAAATCCGGACAGTTACAGGAACACGATGAAGGATTGCATACATTCAAGATGTGTGTGCTGTGGGGGGAGAGGAGAGAGGGAGGGACAGAGGGAGAGGGGTGTGAGGGAAGAGGAGAGGAGAGCGGCGGAGAGAGGGAGGAGGAGGATGGGCAGGGGAGAGAGAGGGAGAGAGGAGGGAGGGACAGGAGAGAGGAGAGGGAGGAGGAGAGAGAGGTGAGAGAAGAGGGAGGGAGGAGAGGACGGAGGACGAGAGGGAGGAGAGAGAGAGGGAGAGGACGGAGGGGGGAGAGAGAGAGGAGGGAGAGGAGAGTGGAGGAGACGGAGGGAGGGGAGAGAGGCGAGGGAGAGAGGGAGGGAGGAGGGAGAGAGGGAGAGAGGGAGGGTGGAAGGGGGGGAGACACTGAGGGTTGGAGGGAGGAGGAGCTCTAGAGTAAGATTTAAGGACATCATCATCCATCCATCCTCCATCATCCATTATTTCGTCCGCTTATCCGGGGGTCGGGTCGCGGTGGCAGCCGGCTAAGCAGGGCCCCCCAGGCTTCCTTCTCCCCAGCCACACTCTCTAGTTCCTCCTGGGGGATCCCGAGGCGTTCCCAGGCCAGACCAGATATGTAATCCCTCCAGCGGGTTCTGGGTCTGCCCCGGGGTCTCCTCCCAGTTGTGCCCGGAAAACCTCCAAAGGGAGGCGCCCGGGGGGCATCCTAATCAGATGCCCGAACCACCTGATGGTGATGGTGGATGACCGGACCTGGTGTGGTGTGCCGACTAGGATGGCTTCAGTCTTGGAGCTGTTCAGCTGTAGGAAGTTGAGCTTCATCCACGCCTCTATCTCCTCCAGGCAGGTGGTCAGTGTGGATAATGGCAGGAGTGCAGATGGGGTGGGGTCTGTTCTAAGGTAGAGCTGTGTGTCATCAGCATAACAATGGAAAGATATTCCATGTCTGCTGATGACACAGCCAAGGGGGAGCATGTAAAGTGTGAACAGAGTGGGGCCCAGGACCGAACCCTGGGGGACACCGCAGGTGACGTTGTGGGTGTGGGATTTTGCCTTTCCCAGGGCGACGTGCTCAGTTCTGCCAGTGAGGTATGAAGTGAACCAGTTGTGGACAGTGTCGGAAAGGCCAATGGTGGAGTGCAGACGGTGAAGGAGGATGTTGTGGTCCACGGTGTCGAATGCTGCTGTTAGATCCAGGAGGATGAGGATGGATGGGGAGCCAGTGTCTGCTGTAATCAGGAGGTCGTTGGTGACCCTGACCAGAGCCGTTTCCGTGCTGTGGCCAGGGCAGAAACCAGACTGAAATTTCTCAAACAGATTGTTTTGTTTCAGATGAACTTGAAGTTGAGCGGAAACTGCTTTTTCCAGTACCTTGGATATGAATGGAAGGTTGGAGATGGGCCTGTAGTTGCTGAGGACTTCTGGGTCTAAGGTGGGTTTTTTGAGAAGTGGTTTGATGACAGCAGTTTTTAGCGCAGATGGAACATGGCCGGCCTGGAGGGAGTGGTTGATGACCTTGGTGATGAGAGGGCTTATGGCGAAGAGGTTGGATTTCACCAGGGCTGTGGGGAAGGGGTCCAGGGCGCAGGTGGATGGCTTCATCGTCCTAATGATGTCCTCAACCTCTCGCTGTGTAAGGTCGAAAAAACAGCAGAGAGGTTGGGCAATTCCATTCTGTGGGTCAGCAGTCGGGACAGGTAGGACGGCGGAGCTGGAGAGGAGGGAGCGGATGTTATCTACTTTTTTTCTGAAAAAAGTGATGTAGTTGTTGCACCTCTCCTCTGTTGCCTCTGAGTGCGAGAGAGTTGCCAGGGCTATTGTTAATGATGTTGGAATAGAACTGTGACCGTGCATCTCTGAGGGACTTAGCGTAGGCCTTTTGATGTTCTCTGTAGGCTTGTTTATGAACAGTCAGTCCTGAAGCCTTGAGACGCCGCTCAAGGACACGCCCAGCTGTCTTCATCTTCCGCAGCTCGCAGGTGTACCAGGGGGCTGAGCGCGAGAAGGAGACTGTTCGGGATTTGAGAGGGGCGTGGAGATCCAGGAGACTGCTCAGAGATTGGTTATAGAAGTCCACTGACTCAGTGACTGAGGGGAGGTCAGCAGAGCCAGAGGAGAGATATTGGAGGTCCAGAGTCAGGGCGTCTGGGTTGATGTTTTTCAGGCTCCTGAAATGAATTTGCCGCTTGGGCTTGGTGTGGGGGGAGGGGAACAGCAGCTCCACTGAGATGGTCTTGTGGTCAGACACGCCCAGATCGTAGACCTGTAGGTTGCTAACGGGGGCGGAGTTTGTGATGACCGGGTCGAGGGTGTGTCCCCTGGAGTGTGTGGGGACGTCGACATGCTGTTGGAGGTTGAGACAATCGAGTAGTTGAAGGAACTCGGCTGCAGAGTGACAGGAGGGGGCGTCGACATGAATATTTATATCTCCAAGAATTATGATATTAGCAGAGGTTGTCCAGAGCGTAGTGAGAAGGTCGTGCATCTCTGGGATGAAAGCTGAGTTGGGTTTGGGGGGCCGGTAGATGAGAAGTATGGTCATGGGGAAGGGGGGCTTACATTTAACTGCAAGACATTCAAATGAAGATTGTGTTAGCAGAGGGATGGGGGACAGCTGAACATTAAACAGAAAGTAATGATTTAGAAATGTAAAAAAAATCTTAAAATATACATTATATTTTTAAAATATATATATATCCCTGTGTTGCTCCTGCCAGAGTAATCCTAACCCTTGTTGAGGACGATATTAACATGAGATCTCGTCTGGCTGCCTGGGAACGCCTCGGGATCCCCCAGGAGGAACTAGGAGAGTGTGGCTGGGGAGAATGAAGCCTGGGGGGCCCTGCTTAGCCGGCTGCCACCGCGACCCGACCCCGGATAAGCGGACGATAATGGATGGATGGATGGATGGATGGATGGATGGATGTCTGTAAATGCTTACGTCTAGAGCCCCCTCCCTCCCTCCCTCCAACCCTCAGTGTCTCCCCCCCCTTCCTCCCTCCTCTCTCCCTCTCCCCCTCCCTCCTCCCTCTCTCCCTCCCTCTCTCTCCCTCCCTCCGTCCCTCCTCTCCCTCTCTCTCCCTCCCTCCCTCTCTCTCTCCCTCCCTCCGTCCCTCTCTCCCTCTCTCTCCCTCCCTCTCTCCCTCCGTCCCTCCCTCCCTCCCTCTCTCTCCCTCTCTCTCCCTCCCCCCCCTCCTCCCTCCCTCTCTCCCTCCGTCCCTCCCTCCCTCTCTCCCTCTCTCTCCCCCCTGCCCATCCCTCCCTCCCTCCCTCTCTCTCCGTCCCGCTCTCCCTCCCTCCCTCTCTCCCTCACCCCCTCTCCCTCTGTCCCTCCCTCCCTCTCTCTCCCTCCTCCCCCTCCCCACACACACACATCTTTGAATGTATGCAAATCCTTCATCTGGTGGTTCCTGTAATCTGTCGGATTTCATCTCCATCACAATGGAGTTGTCTGTAAACAACACGCGGCCATCAGAGATAAACTGCTCAACGACCGGCCAATAATAATGATACTTCCAAAACAAAAGGGTCACATGACGTGTGTAGAGAGAGAGAGAGTGTGTGTGTGTGTGTGTGTGTGTGTGTGTGTGTATGTGTATGTGTATGTGCACGTGAGCCTGTTGGCCCTCATGGCCCCTCATAGATCAGGCCCCAGAGAGATCGACCTCTGAGGACCGGGCAGCACAGAACACACACACACACACACACACACACACACACACACACACACACACACACACACACACACACACACACACACACACACACACACACACACACACACACACACACACACACACACGTATGCACACACACACACGTATGCACACACACACACACACACACACACATGAATGCACACACACACAAGGGGCAGTGCGGCGTCCATGGTTGTTAGTTTGCAGGGGGCTGGGGGGGGTTGGGCCCCTGGGAGCCCTACCGGGTAACCCTGTGTCTTCTTCTGGCACCACTTCAGTAGAGCGTTGCGTTTCGATCCCCCGAACTCCCGCGCCAGTGCAGCCAAGGGGTCCTTTCTTTCCACACTGTCACCAGGGAACAGAGAGAGAGAGAGAGAGAGAGAGAGAGAGAGAGAGAGAGAGAGAGAGTTATGTCATCTGGTGTTCTGGCAGGATGTGTGCAGTAGTCTCTCGACCGTTGAATTTTTCCCGAGCCCCCCCACCCCCCAACGCCAACCCAGACACGTATGAATTACACACACACACACAACACACACACACACACACACACACACACGCACACATGCATACATGCATACACATCTGCATCCGCTGGAACCCGGGGCCCCCTCCCCCCCCCCCCCGAGTGCAGGTCTGGACCCCGGGCCATGGGAAGAAGAAGAAACAGACTGTTTAGCTCTGACTAAGCTAAGCATTACTCCACCCTTAACAACATTATTCCACCCTTAACAACATTACTCCACCCTTAACAACATTACTCCACCCTTAACAACATTATTCCACCCTTAACAACATTACTCCACCCTTAACCACATTATTCCACCCTTAACGGCATTACTCCACCCTTAACAACATTATTCCACCCTTAACAACATTATTCCACCCTTAACAACATTACTCCACCCTTAACCACATTATTCCACCCTTAATGGCATTACTCCACCCTTAACAACATTACTCCACCCTTAACAACATTACTCCACGATAAACAACATAACTAGACACCAAACAACATTACTCTAACACAAGCAACATTAGTCTGTGTGTAAATCCGCCTTCAGTAGGACAGAGAAGTGCCGCGAGACGGTAAACAGACAGCTCGCCACCAGAGCATCTGCACGCAGGGGTCACGGGGTCAAATTGTATAGATTTCTATTATCTCAGCCGTCTGCTAGCGGTTAGCGACCGGAGAGATGTGAAGCTTCTACCAGATCTCCCCCAGCGTGTCTCTGGGTCCGTCGTACTGTTGACTGTTCTACTCTAGTTTGTTTAGCAGAGATAGCAGTGATATATTGCTGCCTCTCCTTCAACAAATGTACTCTTTGTAAGTCGCTTTGGATAAAAGCGTCTGCCAAATGCCCTAAATGTAAATGTAAATGTAATGCTGTTTTATCCACAGCGACCTGCAGGGAACCTGGTGGAGCAGGCGAGGTGGTGGAGCAGGCGAGGTGGTGGAGCAGGCGAGGTGGTGGACGCGAGGTGGTGGTGCAGGTGAGGTGGTGCAGGCGAGGTGGTGGAGCAGGCGAGGTGGTGGAGCAGGCGAGGTGGTGGAGGTTAGGTGGTGGAGGCTATGTGATGCAGCAGGCGAGGTGGTGGTGCAGGCGAGGTGGAGGTGCAGGCTAGGTGGTGGAGGCGAGGTGGTGGTGCAGGTGAGGTGGTGCAGGCGAGGTGGTGGAGGCTAGGTGGTGCAGGCGAGGCGGTGCAGGCGAGGTGGTGGAGGTTAGGTGGTGGAGGCTAGGTGGTGCAGCAGGCGAGGTGGTGCAGGCGAGGTGGTGGAGGCGAGGTGGTGCAGGCGAGGTGGTGCAGGTGAGGTGGTGCAGGCGAGGTGGTGCAGGTGAGGTGGTGCAGGCGAGGTGGTGCATGCTGGGTGGTGCATGCTGGGTGGTGCAGGCTGGGTGGTGCAGGCTGGGTGGTGCATGCTGGGTGGTGCAGGCTGGGTGGTGCAGGCTCGGTGGTGCAGGCTGGGTGGTGCAGGCTGGGTGGTGCAGGCTGGGTGGTGGAGGCTAGATGGTGCACACCATGGGGGTGGAGGCCGAGGGTGGAGGTCCCTCGCGACTCCACACGGACGTTTTGTCTCCAGCACCACTTATCAGGAGGATTTAATACCAAACCACTGAAGGTTGGTCTCATTCAGATCGAAATACATGAATGAATGAATGAATGAATGAATGAATTTCTTTATTTGAGCAGGGCCAGAGTACAAAGAACATTAATCTTATGACACAGGAAAGATGTTATGTTCCGGGATTAGCAAATTGCTGATAAGTAAAATTAATAAATAGCACAAAAATTACACATTACACAAAAACGACATTAAAAGAAAGAAAAAGGGAAAAAAGCAAGATTGAACAAAAAGAAAAAAGAAAGACAAAGCAATACATTTATCGGAATAAATAACGATTAAACCCATTCATAGTTTACAGATTACTGTCCAACATGTGGTGTCCAGGTCAGTCTGATTCATGATTCTGTGAAGCAGTGTTGCGCTTTCAGAGGAATTACTCAAAATGTGTTCGTCTAAATTTATGCAATAGTGAAAAATCTGAGGGGAAATACACAAAAAACTGAACTAACTTTCAATTGAGCTTACAGATAGAAAAAAAAAAGAGGAACAATTCAATATGAGAGTTTGTTTTTAATCTAATCTCACTGTGCTGGGTGAGATTGGGCTGTTTCCTTGGGCTGTTTCCTTGGGCTGTTTCCTTGGGCTGTTTCCTTGCTACGCTTTGACCAAACTATCTGAGCGCTGGACTCTCAGGTTCAGGACTCTGCCAGGTTGCCAGATAAGGAAGAGTCATGTTGACCGTCAGCCTGACCAGATGGTAACGTTACGCCATGTTTCATGAGCCAGAGGAGAAGTGTTTGGTTTTGGGGTCCAGGAAAGAAGACGGCGAGGATGTGGGAGTAGGGATGAGGAATGATCAACAGACTCTTGAGACTCCCTAACTGTCGATAGTTTGCTATTATTTGGTGGAAAGACGAGAACAGAACTAGTTTTGCTTTTATTGCTTAACTGTGAGTCTGTAACTTTTTGATTTCTGAACAGAATGACATTCGACGTTAGCCTTCAATAAACACTTCTGATGCTGATGGGCATTTATTTGTAGATTGATACAGAGAGCCCCTTTAACATTACATCAAATAATACATCAGCACAACAATCGATGTCGTATGTTTGTGCACCGTTGATTAAATTTGACTCTTGTCTCTGGAGACATAACATTATAGCGTCATAGGACCCCGCTAGTCTCCATAGCAGTCGCAATAATCTCAGACCTTATTGATTTTCGGGTTTTGAACACTTTAGAACCCGGTGGTCCTTATAGAACCGGGTCTCCGCCTCCGTCCCCGGGCAGGCGTGGGAGAGGGCGAGGGGGCGTGGGCTCACCTCAGCTTGCTGTTGGGCCGGTTGTAGGTGAAGG
>PIJE02001595.1:12500-17500 GCA_002895965.2 Coryphaenoides rupestris
AATAAGTGCAAAAAAGGGTAACACTGTCTTCAGTCTGGCGGCGGGGGCGGGGGCGGGGTCCGGGGGGTGGGGGGGTCCTCACCGCCCCTCCACGGCCGTCTTGGTGTCGAAGGCCCCGGGGCCGATCCTGGAGGGAGGAGACGGAGACAAGAAGAGACTCAGGTAGGCGTGAAGGGGGCGGAGCATCTCACAGGTAACAGGTGACAGGTGACAGGTCACAGGTAACATCACAGTGTGTCTCTCTATTTCTGCAGGGGCGGGCCGGGGGGGAGGAGCAACGTGTCACTCAGAAAAAAATGCCATCGTTAGAGTGGAACAAAGTGGAATGCAATGACTTACTTTCATAAATTAATTTCTGTACTTAATTTAAAGGAGACTATTATTATACCACCAGGTGTGAGCGTGATTAGCCATTCCAAGCGGTTTCGGAGTCTCCGGTTTATGACATCACAAGTGGGAGTGGTGTCCACCTCCTAGATGTATGCTGGATAGATCAGCCTACCAGCCTACCCAGTGGACTGCAGCAACTGGTGGGCTGATCGATCCACGTAACATGCGTTGCATTTCCCTTTGTTTCACTGTAAACACGTTACATGACAACGTGCAGCTCCACCGCCCCCTGGTGGTGACATGTTACACAATGCAGCGTATCAACTGTGAGCCAGGTTATGTTGCAGGGTCAGTAGCAGCCTGCAGGGGCAGCGTCACTCCTCCTCTCTCCTCGCTCCTCCTCCTCCTCCTCCTCTCTCCTCTCCATGCAGCTAGTCAGTCACGCTTAGTCGCGCGGCTACGAGCGATCATGACCTAGCGTGAGCTAGCATGATCCAGGCTCCGCGACGACCGCTACGCTATTGGGTATGCATCTGGAGCTCAGATCAGATCAGATCAGATCAGATCACACATAGCATCAGTCTCTCATCACGTGTCACATCCTGTCATGCCGTGCAGATGGCTCGCCTCCGACCCGACCTCCGACCTCCGACCTCCACCGCCAAGTCAGAGGCGGGCGGTTTAGCTTTAACTTTAAACGGGGACGGGGGGGAAAAGGGAACACAACCAGCGGGGGAGACAGCAGAGGGCGCTATGCACATGTAACACAGGACAGGACAAGGCAGAGGAGGACCCAATCAATCCAGAGAGGGAAGGAGGGAGGGAGGAAAAGAGGGAGACAGAGAGAGAGAGAGAGTCCTCCTCATAGGACACACAGCAACAGCCGGGAAGCCAGACCAGACCACGTGGACGGCGGAGACACTCGAGACATGACAGGCGGTGCTAGCGGAGGACGCACACAGAGGGAGGGACGGGGGGGAGGCAGCGGTAGCAGCAGCAGCAGCAGCAGAACACTCTCACAAGGCAAGGGAGGAAGGGGGAGGCGGCTTGGATCAGGAACTCACCTGGGTACCTGCTAGAGGGGGAGGGGGCATCGTTCACACAATCCTCTCGGGGTGCTGCCGGGGGGGGGGGCGGGGGGGGGGATGGGGAGGGAAGCGAACGTTGCATAATAACGGCTAACCGCGGGGAAAGCTAATTTAGCCTACGCTTCGGAAATTCCAAAAAGGGGCCGATTGAAACGAGGTTCTGAAATCAGAAGGTGACGTTTTCTTTCTTTTTTTTGGTACTGATTTGTTGTTCTACACTGGAGAGACGACGTTTGTTTAGACGTTTAAAGAACTTTTATTTTTCCTCATTCCCAGATTGTGCAATGTCTAGCACGGCAGATAGTAAGAACCCAGCAGCAGTGTGTTATGACCAGGCAGGCAGAGACAGACAGTCACACACACACACACACACACACACACACACACAGAATCAATCAATCAATCAATCAATCAATCAACAGAGGGTTCCCATTACCGGTGGTGTGAGGGTTGAGCATTACTACAGGCGGACCAAGTAAGAGACAAGAGAGAGAGAAGACCTCAGCTCAAAGGGAAACTTCAGGATCTCTCAACCGTTCTCACATCATTTTGGGGTCTCAGTGACGCCTGAGTTTGGTCCGGTTGTTATTACGCGAGGTCGCCTCAGCCGCCAGCAACTTCAACATAACCCTGTGGGGGCACAATAACAGCGGCTCCAACTCCAACCTTTCCAATGTTCTCCTTGAGCGAGACACAATAACAAACAGGCCAAAGAAGAAGAAGAAAAAAATTGCATTTCTCTGCAGGGATCCTTTCCATAATTGGGTCAGATACTCAGAATAACAATGTGAGCCAGTCTGTGGCAACGAGAAGCACTTTCAGAGGACTTACACTGGCAGAGGAGTTACTTACTTACTGAGCTACTGTACTTACAATGCAGACGTTTCATGGTTGACGGCTGAAGCGATCTCGCTCAATGCTGGACCGATTTCAAAAACTGTAGTTTAGTCACTTAAGACCCAGAATTATGGGTCTTAAGCCCTGAAGGTGCCCGTTAAAGGAATAGAATACACACCAGAGGGGGAAAACACTGCTGGAGATCCCTGCCAACAGAGCGCGCCAAATCTCCCACACCCCCCAGTCCCGTCTGAACCCAACCACAGCAGCCCACCACACAGAGAAACGACCCAGTCCAAGGTTCTGCATTACTGGGCCACTCAGTGCATCATCATATTATATTATATTATATTATATTATATTATATTATATTATATTATATCGCAAACAAAAGAATAGTAACCACATGTCTCCCACAAATAATGCCCCGATGTTAGACTCCAGCTACCTGACCTAAAGTGACCTACAGTAGGAACCAGCCACAGGGACAGAGAGAGAGACGAGACGACCCTAACCGATGCTGGTGCTGAACTTTGCTTAATATTTATTAGTATTATTATTTTTCTATTGTTATTTATACGTACATTACAAACTTTAATGGGAGATGGGAGGGAG
The DNA here is from genome assembly GCA_002895965.2 of Coryphaenoides rupestris. Taxonomy (NCBI): domain Eukaryota; kingdom Metazoa; phylum Chordata; class Actinopteri; order Gadiformes; family Macrouridae; genus Coryphaenoides; species Coryphaenoides rupestris. The sequence goes on from PIJE02001595.1 coordinate 15,371, forward strand.
GGGGGTGGAGGGATGTGTCAAAGCTCCGGCAGGTTGTCTCATGTCTGCCACGCAGTGCGTCAGGAGAGAGAGGGAACTGCAGCCCAGTGGCAAGACGGTAGGGGTGGAGGGTGGAGGGTGGAGGGTGACAAAAAGAGAGAGAGACAGCGAGAGAGAGAGAGAGAGATAAGGCCTCTGTATGCTTCTTCCGAAATGCGTTGGAAACCGGATTTCCGACTCTTCTGTTGGGGTTGGATGCAGTTCAGAAACGTCCCTCTCCGAATCCGGTGTATCCGATAAAAAGCCCTCCCAGGCCCCGCCCCCCTCCTCCTCAGCGATAGGGTAGACTAGTGGGGGGGGGGCATGAAGGAAAGGGGGCGGTGCTTGGAGGCCGGCGCCAGATCTCGGTGGTATACAAGGTAGAAGTCGGATTCGGGCGTCCGATTTGCTCTGATCTCAGAACACTTCTGAAGACGCATACAGAGGCTTTTAGAGAGAGAGAGAGAGAGAGAGAGAGAGAGAGAGAGAGAGAGAGAGGGATTGGGGTCTAGTGGGCGTAGATAGAAAGTAGTGGAGGAGGAGGAGGAGGAGGAGGAGGAGGAGGAGGAGCAGGAGGTGGTACCTGACTCCCTGCACGGCCTCCAGGTCGGCGGACAGCTTGGCGCTGCGGTGCTGCGCTTCCTGCAGCTGCCTGCGGAGGGCGCGCAGCTCCTGCTGAGCCTCCACCTTGATGTCGTTGGCCACCACCACGGCCGTCTGCAGGTCGGCCTGGAACCTGCGCCAGTCCTCCTTCTCCTCCTGGAGGTGGGGAGGAGGAGGAGGAGGAGGAGGAGGAGAAGAGGGAGGAAACCAGGACAACCACGGGGGTCAGGAGAGTCCTTATGTTGTGAGGCACTTAATGTTTTAAGGTACAATGCTGCTACTTTTTTCACCGCCCCACTGTTTTCACTGTTGTCTGTATTTATGCTTTGAAAATTGTCATAAATATTTAATGTTGAACATTTAATTGTACATTATTTAGATAAGATAAGATTACGATAAGAACTTATTACTATTAATCCCGAAGGAAATTCTTGTGCCAGAGGTTGCTCAAAATACCAACAACATAAGCATAGCAATAGAATAATAACCAATAGAGTAATAAACAATAGAATAATTAAATACAACAATACATTTACACAATTACAATGAACAAGCCTAAGGAAAAATATAGGTAAGAAATTCAGTTAACAAAATGAAACAAGTTTAAACAATCATTTAAGATGTTCAGACTCTCCTTAATATATAAATATGACGATAATGATTTAGGATGAGAAAAATGCATTTATTTCTTTCAAAGTCAGCTATGTAAAGGTTGGTTATTATAATTTTACATTTTGCTCCAAGGTCCCCTATTTGACTGGCAGGCATGAGTGTGATTAGATCACGTCATGTGACTACCCTTTAGTGACATCACAAGTAGGCAGTGTCCACCCAGATGTATGGTGGATGGATACGCGGGCTGCTTGGTGTGGTAAACTGATTCAGTCATCCACTACACACTACACAAGTGGGTGGGCACTCCCACTTGTGATGTCACGATGTCATCATGACATAGTTTTAGTCATTTTGTCACGGCTTGTCATGCTAATCACCCCGCTGACACGCTAAGCACGTGGCTTTGACCTTTCACTTTCCTGTCTCCCATCTCTCTGCTGTCCATAAAGGCATCAACGGTCATACAAAAGTATATATTAAAAATAAATAATACATACATTCTGCCAGGGAGGTACGTTTTCTCACTGAACTTACTTACTCTCTTATGCTAACGGATGCACAACCTAGAATGTGCAGTATGAAGATTAAACTGGAATCTAGCACTCCAGCATCCTATCGTAGAGACGGTGAATCGATCGGCACATTGTTCTTGACGCGTTCCTATCGGCCGGTCAGTAAACTCCAGTCGGCGCGTAAATATGTGAGGAGGTAGCTGATGAAACACGCACACGCGTACACATTGAACCAGTGAACGATGAAATTGACGTTTCCAGCGAGAAATGGTAACAGAGGTGGTGGTGGTGGTGGTGGTGGTAGTGGTGGTGGTGGATGTTTATTAAAATCCATTTCTTGGAAACACACACGGATTCAAAACATGGAAACCGATTCCCAACA
>PIJE02001595.1:22500-27589 GCA_002895965.2 Coryphaenoides rupestris
CACTCCTTATTCTGAAAGACCCGGATTAATATGCACACACACACACACACACACACACACACACACACACACACACACACACACACACACACACACACACACACACACACACACACACACACACACACACACACACACACACACACACACACACACACACACACACAAAGCCAACCGATAAAAGTGTCCAAACAATAAACTGCAGAGAGTTGAATAAAGGCGCTCATAATTCTTGCTTCCTGTCCTACACACTAGTGCGCTCCGTAATAAAAGATTACATGAAGTAATATCTTCCCGCATTCTACATCCCGGCTGCATAACCCTGATAATGAGGCTATACATTTTTTTATTTAATTTGACTTTCACTTTTATTTGGTGTTACATAATAAGCGATGGAAGGTTAGCGGAAGGTTAAATAACTAGACCATGAACATATATTACAGTAATATTATTTTTTAACTAAAAACTGTTCATGTTTATATTCCTATTCTATATAAGCTCATATTTATTTAAATATGATTTTTTTTAATTCTGTCTCTTATGGCTGAAACAGACAACAACTTCCATCCACCCATCAGAATCAGAATCTAGGATTTGTTTCTATGCTCTAGTTCTTCATCTGGTCTTAGAAACATTGTTTTTGTATGGAGGTGCCGCCCAACTACGCGGCAGCAGCCCCACCTGGCGTGGCGCGCCGCTCTCAACTTTGACCTTGTTTGTCGCTGACCTTTCAAACCGCAGCCAATGAGAGAACAGCAGTATGTGACGCAGCAGTATGGATGGACAGTATGTGACGCAGCCAGAATCGACACAGAAGCAGGGCGAGAGCGATGGAAGAAAAACATATCCTCTGTGTTTCAGAGTCCCCCCGAACTCTACAACACAAGATTAAAAACCGACCACGATCTCGGCCGGAAAAGTAACGCGTAGCGAAATGTCGGCTGAATAGCGTCCTTGCAACTTTTTGATGACCTATACCTGCGATGCGCTTTGCCTCCGCGCCCGACATCGCGGTGAGGGCAACGTTTTGTATCATGGCCAAGTGACTTAAGGAGAACCCAGCCACCGTATGAACACAGTGCGGTACTTTAGGACCAGACCAGCGTACCTTGGAGATGGCGGCCTGAGCGTGCTCCGTCTCCGCCTGCGCCTGCAGCAGCTGCTGCCTCAGCTCTGACAGCTCCACCTCCGGCCGATCCCGCTCCGCGTGCGCCGCCTTCAGCGCCGCCTCCGGCTCCGCGCCACCGTCGCTGGCGCGCCGCACGGCCTTGAGCTCCGTCACCTTCTGCCTCTCGATGTCCACCTGCGCCTTCAGCCGGCCGTTCTCCAGCCTCAGGCCCTCGCCGGAGGCCCGCCGCTCCTCGGCGGCCGCCGCCGCCCGCGCCTCGGCCTCCGTCGCCCGCTCCAGCCGCGCCCGCAGATCGTCTCGCTCCTCCCCGAGGCCGCGGGCCTGACCCTGGGCCTCCTGGTGCTCCTGCTCCAGGGCCCGGAGGCTGCCCGTCAGCTGCTGCTGGATGTCCACCAGCTTCTCCCGCTCGAACCGGGAGCTCTCCACCAGCTCGCCGTAGCGCTGCTCCAGCTCGGCGAGCCGCGGGGCCTGCTGCCGTCCGCTGGCCAGCTCCTCCTCCTCCTCCGCCTCCCGCCGGGCCTGGGCCTGGGCCTGCTCCTGGAGCCGGCCCGCAAGCGCCTCGTTCTTCTGGGCCGCCAGGTCCATCCGCTCCCGCTGCTGCTGCAGGGAGGCCTGCAGGAGCCGCTTGTCCTGGGCCAGCCGCTCGTTCTCGGCAGTGAGCTCGTGGACCACCTGCTGCTGATCAGCCAGCTCCTGCAGGGTTGCCTGCAGCTCCTCGGCCGTGCTGTGGTGGCTCTCCTCCATCTTGGAGATCCGGTCCGTCAGCCGCTGCACGGAGACGGCGGTCCCTGCCGCGCCGGTGGCCTCGCTGGCGATGCTGCTGCAGGCCGAGGTGGAGTTGGACGGGATCTTCTCAAACTCTGAGCTGTCCGGCGAGGGCGTGAGGTCCTTCATGTCGGCGTTGGAGGAGACGGAGGATTTGTGCGGGCTGCCAACGGAAGGTGGGCTGTTTGCCCCCGGAGGCGAGGCGGTCGGATCTGAGGCCGGGAGGCCGTTAAGCGCGGGAGACGCCTCGAGGCCCAGCAGTTTCTCCTTCAGCGTCTGGTTCTCCTCCCGCAGGGCGGCCAGCTCCTTCTGGAATTTGGCGTTCTTCTCCCGGAGCTCCGTGACCAGCGCCAGGACGTCGGCCACCTGGACGTGCCCGTGCTCGGGGGACGAGTCGGGAGACGAGTCGGAGGTCAGCGACCCGGCGGCGGACGACCCGGCGGCGGGCGGCGAGTTCTTCCGCCGCTCCCCGTAGCGCTGCAGCTCCGTCCGCAGGTTGTGGATCTCGTTGTCCTTGACGTCGGCCTCCGCCTGCAGCTCTTTGACCCGGGCCTCCAAGAGGTGACCCTTGTCCGGCCCCTCGCCGTCTCCCGCCCTCGGGGGCCGGGCGGTGGCGCTACGCGGCTGCTGCCGGGTGGCGACGGAGGTCAGGCTGGAGGTGCTGGCGCTGGACACCAACTTCTTGGCGGTGGAGGTCTTCAGCTGCTCCTTCAGAGAGGCGCGGGTCCTGGTGATGGTGGTGGGGATCTCTCTGGGGGCCGGGATGCCAGACTTCTTGGTCCCGTGGGCACCTGGAAGAGAGCACAGGCACATGGTAAGGTTTAATAATTTACATTTAGGGCATTTGGCAGACGCTATCCAAAGCGACTTACAAGTACATGTGTTGAAGGAGACAGCAATATATCACTGTGGTACATAAAGATAAGAATAGAGCTCCTGACGGATCTGTTGACATTTAGCTCTTTAGTTTGTTTGTTTACCGGCGACAACTTAAGCAGCTTAGCGCCCAAAAGTGTATGGGTAATGAAACTGGCAGCTCATAGTCCAACGACAAGCATTAGATGCACGAGGGGAACACAAATATTTAAAACCATGTTAATCTTGTTGTGAATACGCTTGTATTCACGTGTTACAGTAGACGCCATTGTTCAGCAAGTCCATTCTCTCTCTCTCTCTCTCTCTCTCTCTCTCTCTCTCTCTCTCTCTCTCTCTCTCTCCTCTCTCTCTCTCTTCCTCTCTCTCTCTCTCTCTCTCTCTCTCTCTCTCTCTCTCTCTCTCTCTCTCTCTCTCTCTCTCTCTCTCTCTCTCTCTTCTCTCTCTTCTCTCTCTCTCTCTACTGACTGACTGACTGACTGACTGACTGACTGACTGACAGGTGACCTCTGTGTGTTGGCTGGCAGGGGGTCAGCCGGTCCCCTGGCTGGGCTCCATGCTGGCGTTCAGCTCCATTATAATGGCTGGCGGGGACCTTTCCAGACCAAGATGGCCGACGTGTGCAGCGTGCTGTCTGAATAGCTTTTATTGTTTTGTTTTTTATAAATGAGCAAACAGCCACACCAACACACACACACACACAGACACACACACAGACACACTCACACACACACACACACAGACACACACACACACACACAACACACACACACACACACACACACACACACACACACACACACACACGCTGCACGCTTCCAGTGGATGACAATAGTCTCCCGGCACGTGGAACATTCCGGCACAAAGTGGCCCTGGGTGTGCGTCAACACAAAGAGTGAGCCTGTCTCTCTGTCTCACGCACACACACACACACACACACACACACACACACACACACACACAGACACACAGTCATCAAACCCATAGGGCCGACTGACACACACACACACACACACAGGCAGACAGACAGGCAGTCTGTAGTGCAAAGATAGCCATAATCTACCGGAATCACCGTGGCAATGACAAACACGCAGACACACACACTCTGCACACGTTCACATATTTCTACAGACAGGCCTAGTTTAGCTTGGCTGTCCGCGCTGCAGCCCCGGCTTTGATAGACACTCGCAGAGACTCCGGTCCCTAATTGACCGGGAAGCAGACGCGGTTGCCAGATCGGTATGGTAGCCGTCCAGCATTGTCAGCACGTGCTGCTGTGCTGTGGTGGGGGGTGGTTCTCCCTCCCTCCCTCTCCACCACCATCACAGCGTGAGACGTGGTGGGGGGTGGTTCTCCCTCCCTACCTCTCCACCACCATCACAGCGTGAGACGTTCACCACAACAACGCTGGAGCCTGGAGTCCACTGACTGACACTGCAGTCCAGAGAGTCCTGTGTGTGTGTGTGTGTCTCTTTGCGAATCTAAAACAACGTTTCTGTAATATACTGAACGCATCCCAGTAGAGTGTTGAGATGTCTATAGTTTCTAGAACCAAAGATCGATTTGTTTTACCAAAAGCATTGCTGTCGTGTTGGTGAAAACCTACACTGAAGACTGAAGAGAGGAGACCTTAATCCTTAATTCTTCCCGCCTGCTAGTCTCTGGATTTGCACACATCAAGAGATCGTCAAGATAAATATTTGACATTAAATATGTATCTCAAAATCCAGCATTTCCTAGAAGGCACACTCATTACTGACGGAATGAGGACATCCTGCACACCAATGGTGAATTATGCATTGTTGCACGGGAGGAACGCCACGCTGGGCTGTGTGCAAGGCTATAGCATGATGCTAATGCCACACCATTCACACAGTCAGGGCGCGAGAGAGAGAGAGAGAGAGAGAGAGAGAGAGAGAGAGAGAGAGAGAGAGAGAGAGAGAGAGAGAGAGAGAGAGAGAGAGAGAGAGGGAGAGATGCGAGAGAAGAGAGAGAGAGAAGAAGAGAGAGAGAGAGAGAGAGAGAGAGAGAGAGAGAGAGAGAGAGAGAGAGAGAGAGAGAGAGGGAGAGGGAGAGAGCGAGAGCGAGAGCGAAAGAGAGAGAGAGAGCGAGAGAGAGAGAAAGAGAGAGAGAGAGCGAGAGAGAGAGAAAGAGCGAGGGAGAGAGAGGGAGAAGAGAGAGGGAAAGAGAGAGGGGAGAGAGAGAGGAGAGAGAGAGTGAGAGAGGAGAAAGAGAAAGAGAAGAGAGAGAGGAGAGAGAGAGGAGAAAGAGAGAGAGAGAGAGAGAGAGGGATTGAGAGAGAGAGAGAGAGAGAGAGAGAGG
>PIJE02001595.1:27817-73186 GCA_002895965.2 Coryphaenoides rupestris
AGTGACACTGAAACCCTCCCTGGTGTGATGATTGAACGGAGCAAGAGGCCCGCAGTTCTTGAACACACAGGAGGATTTAATAGCCACAAACAGTGCTGTAGATTGGTAATACGTAATAGACATAATATATAATATAATATAACTGAATTAATATAACTAGTAATATGATAATAAGCACTGACAAGACCGAAAACCGGATAATATTGTTACATATAGCCGTCACAAAACTAATGTCGGAATGATGTGTCTACTCTGTAATTTCCATGTCACATGTCCAACTGCCTCTGTAACTAATAAAGATAAAATCCTAGCACACAGAATACGGAAGGAGGAAACTTCTAACATTACCATACCAAAGGCAAAACGACATTCCGAACTTACCAGCTCATTGCAGAAGGACACGGATTCAATTGCACAGATAACTCAATGACAATTACGACATTAGACGGTACTTTCTTATCAAAAACCAGAAAATAAAAAAACCCCACCAGAGAGGGGGAACTATTTTTTTATTTTATCAATAGTGGCAGTCTAGATGAGTAGACAGGAAGGTCAACTACGGCGCTTCCTTATTAGCGAGGAGTCGACAACAATCGTCTAATTTCAGCCATTTATGAGTCCCGGGAGTCCAACACTTTGAGGCAATGAGCCACCAGAAGCCCGAGAGAAATCCAACGACTGCCCAGAAGCCGAACATAATGTCTCAAACCAATATAAAAACTGCTAAACGATCACAGTAAGAGATCCAACATTAAAAATGAACAGAAGTTACTGTAGTCCTAGAGACGAAGCCAAATAATCCTTGGAAATATAACCAGTTGACGATAATAACTGAATAACTTCATACTAATCACATAAAATCTCACTAATGGACACACACAACTTCTCCTTATTCTATCTCATCTTATGCAAAGTTGCACTAGTCGGATCGCAGTAAGGATGTTTTGATGTACCAGGATGAAGCATATAAAGCACGGTACACTAGATAGTCACAGCAGGAACACCTGGACTCCACTACAAGAATATATCGTAAGACACTGCAGCCAGGAATACGAGAGATCAGAAAGAGCGCACCGTGGGGAGCAAAGTCGTAATTATTCATGTTAACCGTCCGCCGCCGACCGACCAACCAACGCCGCGCAGCGCACGCCGCGGGGAGATACAGAAGGGACGTTCAAACAGAGGTGAACGACCCACAGCGCGCTCAGACCTGAACAAAAGTGCTTCGTGTGAATTACTGAAACATGCGGACAGGTCAGCATTTGATCACGTCTCCACAACGAACACCACCGCCCACCGCCACGCACAACCCGCACTCCGACGTCCAACTCCCAACCCAGTGCCAGGAAGAGATTTACTTTCAGAGGTTGGAAGACAAAGAACACAGGGTGTGTGTGGATGTGTGTGTGTGTAGAAGTGTAGTGATGTGTGTGTGAGATGTGTGTATGTGTGTAGGTGTGTGTGTGTGTGTGTGTGATGTGTGTGTGAGGTTGGTGCGCTGGCGTGCGGGTGCGGTGTGTGTTGGTGTCGGGTTTCCTGTTGTTGGGTGCACCCGGCACAGAGCTGCCCAGCGAGGGAGGAGGGAGTGAAGGAAGGAAGCAGAGGGAGGAGGGAGGGAGTAGGGAGGTAGGGAGGAGGGAGAGAGGGGTCGTCAGGAACCCAGCAGTGAGACTGGCCAGCATCCTTTCCGCTGACTGGTCAACAAAAAACCCATCGCGCCTGACACTTAGTCATAGTGATTTTGACCGGTGGTGATGATTGATGATGATGATGATGAGGGGGTTTTCATTGATCCAGTCCAGAAGAGGAAGGGTCATGGAAGTAATACGAGACATTAACATGTTTAAGTATTGCACTCAATTAGGAATGCACGTTAATATCGGGGGACGGATGAATCGGGTCGTTAATGGGACATTTGTATGACGTTTTATTCCCCCCCCGAGAAATTATATTTACGATTGAATAGAGATGATCAGGGAAGCCAATTCTCTGCGTCATGACGTCACTTGGCACCGTCAGCGGGAGGGGCACGCGGCACGCGATGGAGTCACCACGGATGTTCTCGCTGGTTTGGATGTTCTTCAAGTCAAGTCAAGTACATTTTATTTGTACAGCCCTTAACCGCAGGCTTTAGCAAAGCACAAATATAATGCACAACATAATATCAAATGTGTTGACAAGATGTCAGAGAAATGACTACAATGATGTTCGATGACAATATTGATGTAGACCTAATCGTCTGTGGTTTGTGTGACGAGAACACCTTTGCACACGTTTGACGTTTAACACGATAAAGCTTATAAGTCACCGGCAGCCTTTAACTGCAACTTGTGTTTACAGTTAACTTATTAACTTATCGGTCATCGGCCATGAGAAGAAGTCATTACTGTGCACCCTTAACCTAAATACATAATAAATAATAATTAAATGTGATGAGTTAAGATTAATACAGAAAATAGACGTTTTTGGAAGATGGCCCGACGAGGCAAAAATGCTCCATGGAGTCACGTCAAATGATAGGACTTAAGTTGAATCTCTGAAGAGAAGGCTCTTAAGTGTTCCCATGGTTGCTGGCATCTCGGGAGGATGACAGGGATTTGAATGAAGATCATTTTGTGATTTACTGAAGGATGAAATGCTTGCTTGGACCCCGAGAGTTGATGAGTGACATGAATGAAGCCTCAGTAAGAGGTTGCATTGAGCTGTTCCTGAGCAGCTTAGGCCCATAACTTCAATATCAAAGCTTTTTAAATAACTTGAATTTAGATTGAAGACCTCAGATAAAGTGTTCTAAAAACAAACGCTCGTATGAATATTAATCATGTGACAAATATTGAAGAGTTACATAAGTTACACAACGATATCATTACAAATCAATAACAACACACTCCAAAAATGTACAAACTCTCACAACTGTGAATTAGTTTTATGCGGACAGACAAAAGATGGTATTGAATAACCTGATGGGGTTGTGGCTACAAAAAGATATTATAGATTTGTCAGCTGAAGAGATTATTTTCACAATTTCATCAACGACCAACATCCTAATCTAATCCCTGTGGCTCAGCGAAGGATACACATTCAGCACGTCCCGAACCCCGCCGTGCACAGAAGAGAACCAACGCACCCACAACTGAAATGAATTGAAAGCGAGCCATCCGACGGCTGACACCCTACAGACTGCAGGGAGAGCGGAGACGGGTTGAGTTGAACTAATGAATCACATAACACTCTGCAAGAGAGAGAGAGAGAGAGAGAGAGAGAGAGAGAGAGAGAGAGAGAGAGAGAGAGAGACAGAGAGAGAGAGCCATTACTGGATCGCGCTGAACTGCAGAGAAAGCAGGCATCTTGTTTGTGTTGTTGCTGTGCTCCTACAGAAAGCCCACTCAGAGAGAAGCAGATAACCGGCGTATAAATAGAAACACAAACTCTCTCTTGGAGCCACGATGTGTGCAGCAGCAGCATAACCCTACGGTAGTCGCAACCCAAGACCCAAGCTCAACGTCCCCTTGTGTGTCAAGACCTGTGACCTGTGACCTGTGGGGTGAGGAACTCTCACCGCGGTCCCTTCAATCTAGAAGAAGAAGAAGGGGGGGGCTGCGTAGCAAAAGAGCTGGCGAGCCACGGAAGCCCGCTTCACCACGGCCTCTTTAATCATGTGAAGTAACTGATCCTGGCCGCGGCGCATGCTAATGGTATTGCCGCCGCCCCCCCCCCCCCTCCCGCGCGTCTTTATGTTGATGAACAATGAGGCGACGCCAACTCTCCCGCCGACACATCAGCGCAGGAACGAAAGGCTCTGAACAAGTTAGATCATTTAAAATGATTGAACGTGGGGAACGTTTCTTCCCGGAAAACAATCGCTCCAAACCGACGCAAGCGCAATATCCGTGGGACAGATTGAAACGTAGGAGTGGGACTCGCGACCGAGCGCTTGATCAAAGTCAGCCCCGCACCTCGTCCCACGCAAGAACAATAGTTGCTGCACCAGCTCCAGTGAATCAGAAGGCGATGGAAGAAGCCGTAGAAGACCTTCAAGACATAAAGCCTGACTCGGGGGGAGAGAGAGCTGCTGTGTTTTGAGTCCCTCCTTCCCAGGTATGCGTACGGTGGGGCCAGAGAGGGCCGGGCCTTCAGCGGCGTTCGCCTGCGCACAACAGCGGTGAATAACACAGACAACTACACAGCCAACACCCGAGACAATACCTGGATCATGACGACACAAAGTGCATCGCTTTGATTCAATGCTTCTACACACACACACACACACACACACACACACACACACGTATGCACAACTGCAGAGCCTGTTTGATGGGAGAGGTCAGACAGGACATAACGACAGACTGGAACAACACGAGCGGTGGTTGGATGTTGAAGACGGGAAGAGAACATGAAGATGACCTCACATTATTCACCTATGTATCATAATATACCATTACAATGATATATATATTTAGACCTGCGTATATAAAGCCGCCAACTTGCTAACAAACAGACAACGAGCGTGTTTAGCCGCCTCTTGTGCTAACCTTCAATCAAAGGTTTAAATTGGCTTTTTCCTCCATTTTGTCCCACAGCAACATGCAGCTTTATCTTGTATTACCAGAAGCACGATGCGCTCTTAAGTTGCTGTCGAGCACCAGTGAAACCATAACTCTGTATTTATGTGCCCACACACACACACAACAGGAAAGACTTGTATGCAACCTTTATTCAACCGGGTTAAACAAACACATTGACCTGTTGACCGGTTAAACAAACACATTGACCTGTTCGCCGTTCACAACAACAAAGACACTTCTTACTCCCGGAACACGGAGACGGAAACAGAGGCACGGAGAGGTCGTTGTACCGCCGCCAGCCCGGGCTACGGAAAGCCCGAGTTGGCGGCGGCTTCCGCGGCAGCCGAGCTTCCCCAGAAAGCAGGGCGGCCTCCCCCGCTCCTCGTGCCCGGACACGGCGGAGGGGCCGGGGCACGGATCCGCAAGCCCGTGAGGCCCCTTGGCTCGGGGCCCCGTGGGCAGCGTCCAAGTCGTTACTCCGCCGGTGGGAAACGGGTGTCGCACGCAACGGATCGCATTTGTGTTGGCGGACGTGAACAAAGGGACGTCACGGTTGTTTTCTTAAACGCTGTAAAGGAACATAATCCACGGGATCGTACACTTACACTGGCATGTGGTGGAGGCTCCACTTTGAGTGATTAACAGTTCAGGGAAGTTTTGTACTGAAGGGAGAAAATGTCTTCACATGTCACGAGATGAGACCAATTAGACAGGATGAGAGACAGACGACAAGCAGATGCAGCTGGACACACATGCACACACGCACACGCACACGCGCACGCGCACACGCACACGCACACACACACACTTGTGTACATACTTTTACACATGTGCACACACACACACACACACACACACACACACACACACACACACACACACACACACACACACACACACACACACACACACACACACACACACACACACACACACACACACACACACACACACACACACAGTGTTTTTTCAGGTCCTACATTCCGAATTAGACTGAATAAACAACAACAGCGTCCTCCATGTTTAGAAGCCCATACGGCGCGGCCAAGCATCGCCTGGCCGCGCCGCCGCGTTGATTTGCCAGCTGTAGTGCGTCATCATATTAGGAACACAACCAAGAACGAGCATAACATCGCTAACTTTAGGCAACTTGACGCAGTCCTGAATCCTGGTAGCCAACTACGTAAAAAAAAAAACTGTTTTACGACTTCTGGTTGCCTCGGTGCTGACAACCAGACGGCCAAAGATTGAGAGAGAGTGAACCAAACTTCCAAAAGCAGCCATGTTATTTCAATGACAACACGGTCTACCGTTGCTACATCGGTCTCGACCACCACCACCAGCCCGGGCGCTCCTATCAAAACTCTTACACACACACACACACACACACACACACACACATATCCGAGGCCTTTGGCAGCCTGCGCCTGCATTACAGCCTCTCCCAAGCATCCGTACCCCTCTGCAGGGGAGACCGCAGGACCCCCGGGAACCTCAGCAGCAAAGTTCCCTTTTTTGACCATGCGAGCGCTCCAGCCCTCACCAAAACAAGACTGGCTGAACTGGCTGGACAAACACACACACACACACACACAGAGAGAGAGAGTCACGACTCGAATAACGCCCGCATTCCATTCACTGTGTGTGTCTCTAACACAGAACATGTATCAGACGTGGGGGTAAAAATAAACTTGAAAAAAAGAAGAGGCCATCTTTAAATTCTTAATGAACATCGTGCACCGGAGGTGGAGGAGAGAGAGGAGGGAGAACCACTTCCTCAGTGCAGTGGGCTCTGAACCTCTCCACCTTGGAGATAACGCCCAAAACCACTCGGCTTGGGTTGGGTTTCCCCCCGCGTCTCCGTGTCCACTTCCACAGAACCCTGCCGGGCCTTCCGCTGGTCTGGGACCCACCGGGGGTGGCTTGGTGGAATGGAGGTGCAGGTGAAGCATGTTGCGTTCACAGGGGCGGCAGTAGAACAGGAGGTAATAAGAGAGGTTGTCTGGCAACAGGAAGGTTGCTGGTTCGATCCCCGGGCTCCTCCCCCTCCTAGCTACAGTGAGTGTCGAGGTGTCCCTGCTAATGGCGCAATCACACTTGATTAGATGAGCTTGACTGGATCTGGGTGCTTCCATTCATCATTTCTACGTGTCTGTGGACTCTGGAATCATCCAGCCATTTCATGATCAATTCTCATTTAAATTATGAAACGCTCACACACACACACACAGCGGGCGAGCCCTACCATGAGAGTATACTGGCCAGACCAATTAACATCCGACCACTCCGAATTGCTCCGAGGTTCGTCTGAGGCTGGGTCGTGACATAGATCATCGGAGAGCGCCCCAGCGTAGCCGAGCGTCGTATAAATACGTCTCACAGCCGGGGCGCGGCATAACGGATGGCTGAGTGAATCGGCGGAGAGGCCTAATCCATTCGCTGCCCGAGCAGACGCAGTTTTTTTTTCTCCCTTTCCTGCGTTTGAAATATCGCCTCATACCAAAGTTAATAACCTGCCAATGGGCCGTTATTTATAGTAAACAAAAACCACATCGTTGGACGCCGTTTCCGATCATTCTTGCATTCCTTTCTTCTGATAAATCTGGCCTGAAAATGTAATGCTCACCAACTATCAGCGAGCTGGTGGCTGAATAAGTCAATTAATTAAACATGAACTTTGAATCTTGTGTAAAGCAAAAAAAAAAAACCCGAACCCGTCAGGCTTATTTCAGCAGATCCTGTCAAATCATCCACATTTGATGTTAACTCCGCATCAGGTGTGCGTAGCGGACACATTCCTGGGGCGGCTGCACATCATCTGTCAAGTGTGAGCCTGTGTTTGCAGAGACCAGAGCACTGGGAGCTGATCTGTGGAGGTATGCAGCTCCACAGCTCCCAGCCCCTAGACGCCATCTACACCACCACCACTGCCGCCGCGCTCGCTCCATCACGGCGCAAAACAAGTGTTGGCTCAACGTCGCCAAGTGTTTTATTAAATGGATCGCATTTTATAAAACACTTTTATCCAAAGTGCTTTGCAGTCGCCTCACATTCACCCATTCATACACCGACGGCGGTGTCGACCATGCAAGGTAACAACCAACACGTCAGGAGCAGGTGGTGTCTTGCTCAGGGACACCTCAACACTTAGCTAGGAGGCGGAGAGCCCGGGGATCGAACCAGCAACCTTCCTGTTGCCAGACAACCGCTCTTATTACCTCCTGAGCTACTGCCGCCCCGTCAAGACATACTGTACTCTGCCTGTTACGTGTTGTGTGTGTATTGTGTATGACTTCTGCGCGTGGTCCTTAAAACCAGCATGGCCCACACATGGCCTTGTCAAGTCTCTGAGGGTCTCTGGTCTCGTGGTTTCCTGTCGAGCGCGGAGACATACGAGCAGAGGGCAGCAGGTCCCCCATGACTTGACTTGACTTGACGGGGGATCGGAGAGGAGAGGAGGAGATTTGTCCAAATATAAACGCGCACACACACACACACACACACAATAGCAGATGCAAATTATGTAGGCCACAGCGGTTTTAAAAACACTGCATGTGTGCACGCGACACACACACACCCTACACACACCGTACACACATACTGTACAGTATAGACACACACACCCTACACACACCGTACACACATACTGTACAGTATAGACACACACACCCTACACACACCGTACACACATACTGTACAGTATAGACACACACACCCTACACACACCGTACACACATACTGTACAGTATAGACACACACACCCTACACACACCGTACACACATACTGTACAGTATAGACACACACACCCTACACACACCGTACACACATACTGTACAGTATAGACACACACACACACACTGTACACAAACATGCTTTGTTAAAAGAAATGAACAGCACAGAGGTTCTAGTTTTAAAATAGAAAGTCCGACATGTTGGTAAAGCACCTTGGTAACCAGACAGCCGCACGGGCACAAGGGAGAAACCTCACTCAGCACTTTTCTGTTGTGCTCTACACACACACACACACAACACACACACACACACCACACACGCACACACACACACGATACACACACACACAATCATAAGCACACACACACACACACCACACACACACACACACACACACACACACACACACACACACACACCAGGATTCACACATCACATCTTTCATGGGGAATTTTACGCATTATACTTGTTATTGAGATCTGCTTATGAATAAAAGACAATGCCAATGTCGATTTCCACACACACACCGATAGAATATGAACCACACACACACTACAGCACAACAAAGCCCATCCATACAAAGTGTAGTATCTGCTAGATACACAGATTAGCGGTCCCAGCTCCAGGCACAGTGAGTGAGTTCACTGGGACATTAGATTAGCAGGTCTGCTATGAAAACATCCACTGCTCCAAGCAAGCCGGCCAGGAGACATCGGAGAGGACAGTGCTGAGATAAACGAGAGAGACAGGGGGAGAGTATGGTCGGGCTGACGGGAGACAGCGGAGAGAGTGATAAAGAGAGAGAGACACACACACACACACACACACACACAGACTCAAGGTGAGACAGAGAGAGGACACAGGAAGGGGAAACACAGACAGACGGGGGAGAGACACAGACACAAAGAAAAACCCGGAGAAGGGAATCGGGAGAGAGATGGAGAGGATGGTCCTGTGCCAAACAGACCGCCGGGCAGAGAGACAGACAGACAGAGAGACAGAGAGACAGAGAGACAGAGAGACAGAGAGACAGACAGCCAAACCAGCCAGACAGACAGAGAGACAAATGTTTGCTGAGTCAAAGTCGTGAGCAGACCTGGTTCCGTCACATCTTGTCTCCCCGCCTGGTTCCCCATGTCTCGGCAACTCCTTCGTACGATCGGCTCGCTCGGGGGGGATGGGGTGGGTCGGGTGGGGGTGGGGGGGGGGTGATAACGGATTAATCCGAGAATTCCGTGGCGGCGGGCAGGTGGTGTGTGTGTCGGGAGGAGGAGGAGGAGGAGGATGAGGAGGAGGAGGAGGAGGAGGAGGCACTCGCAGTCTGTCCCGCGGAGCGATGCGAGAGCAGATCGCTAGCCGCCACCACCACCGCCTAACACAACAAAACTCTCCTCCTCTCCTCTCCTCTCCTCCTTCTCGTCCTGTTGTCTTTCCTCTGACTTCTCGCTGGGATGCTGTGTGTGTGTGTGTGGGTTCCTCTGTGTGTGTGTGTGATTCCAGGAGAGATATGAGAGAGAGAGAGAGAGAGGAGAGGCGAAGGCCGAGAGAGGAGAAGGGCGTGTGTGTGTGTGTCCCGCTTAGAGCGACGGTGGTAGAATGGACACAACTGGCACGCCTGCGCCACGGCCGACTCATTACCCGCCGGGATTAGCCTGGCACCGGACCAGAGTGGGCGTGGCCCCCCGGCTCCCCACATGCACACACATGCAGATACTATGCGCTCGCACGCACACACACACGACACACACACAGGCACACAGGCACTCACAACACACCACAACAGGCCACACGCACACAGGGCACACACACACACACAGAAGGCACACAACACGACCACACACACACTCCCTGAATTCTCAGAACGCTGTTACTGCTGGCTCTCTCTCTCTCTCTCTCTCTCTCTCTCTCTCTCGTCTCCTCTCTCTCTCTCGTCGCTCTCCTCTCTCTCTCTCCTCTCTCTCTTCTCTCTCTCTCTCTCTCTCTCTCTCTCTCTCTCTCTCTCTCTCTCTCTCTCTCTCTCTCTCTCTGCGCGCGCGCGCGCTCTCGCTCTCAGCAGCCGAGCAGCACACACACACACACACACACCCTCTTTCATTGTGTACAGTCCAGGCAGTAGAGGGAGAGACAGACACAGAGAGACAAGGACAGAGAAACAGAGAAGAGAGACAAAAAAAGATGGATACCAGAGAGGGAGAGAGAGAGAGAGAGAGAGAGAGAGAGAGAGAGAGAGAGAGAAATAGAGAGGAGAGGAGAACGGCTGATCTGTTTACACAGCGGCGTCTTTTCATGTGAACGCAGAACACAAGCTCAAGAGGTAGAGTGGTCGTCTGCCAACTGGAAGGTTGCTGGTTCGATCCCTGAGCTCCACCTAGCTAAGTGTGGAGGTGTCCCTGAGCAAGACACCACCTAACCCTAACTGCGGTGTCCCTGAGCAAGACACCACCTAACCCTACCTGCTCCTCCTAGCTAAGTGTGGAGGTGTCCCTGAGCAAGACACTACCTAACCCTACCTGCTCCTCCTAGCTAAGTGTGGAGGTGTCCCTGAGCAAGACACCACCTAACCCTACCTGCTCCTGACGTGTTGGTTGTTACCTTGCATGGTTGGCACCGCCGTCGGTGTATGAATGGGTGAATGTGAGGTAATACTGTAAAGAGCTTTGGATAAAAGTGATATATAAATACAATCCATTTACCATTTACAAGCTCAAGGTTCACAACTGACGACACACACACACACACACACACACACTCCTCTGTTCGTCCTCCCAACTCATCACACAGCAGGAGACCCAGGGGGGACTGTGTGTGTGTGTGTGTGTGCCAGTGCCTGTGTGTGTGTGTGTTTCCTGTCCTCTCTTGGGCTCGGTTCGTGTGCGAAATGTTCATGCTGATAAGCGACATCGGGGGCTCGAATTAGAATGCAGTTGACATGCCTGTTTTACTTTGACTCGTTTCCTGTGTTGAGTCACGAACTCTGTGCATTTTAATGTTGCTGTGTGTGTGTGTGTGCGTGAGGGAGTGTGTGTGTGTGAGGGAGTGTGTGTGTGTGCGTGAGGGAGTGTGTGTGTGTGCGTGAGGGAGTGTGTGTGTGTGCGTGAGGGAGTGTGTGTGCGCGTGTACACATTTCCAAGGAAAGATACGCCAAGAATCCCATCGCAAGCTGCCGAGCTTATCATGTTGGTCCCACTATATTACATGACTGTTACATTGTCAGGGTCAACTGATTATAATAAAAAAATATGAAGAAATTCCACGGAACAACCGCAACTGATAAACAAGTACATCCTCAGTGAGCAGCTACTTTGTAAAACTACGTATTAAATATTGTGTCACCATTGACTCATGACATGTAGAAATGCCAAAAGGCGGCAGTAGCTCAGGAGGTAAGAGCGGTCGTCTGGCAACAGGAAGGTTGCTGGTTCGATCCCCGGGCTCCTCCTCCTCCTAGCTAAGTGTGGAGGTGTCCCTGAGCAAGACACCACCTAACCCTACCTGCTCCTGACGTGTTGGTTGTTACCTTGCATGGTTGGCACCGCCGTCGGTGTATGAATGGGTGAATGTGAGGCGATACTGTGAAGAGCTTTGGATAAAAGTGATGTATAAATGTAATCCATTTACCAAGAAAATGCATGACCATGTTAATCTTTGATAGTTAAAATTGGTTCACGATTGCAATAGATCTCCATAAGAAAATTCTTCCAACGAGACATGTTGGTTCTTATCAGCCTGTGTGTGTGTGTGTGTGTGTGCAAGGTCTGAGTAATGGCATGTTTACGATCTCTGATAGCAGCAAAGCGTTCGTAATAAACGTGTGTTTGGTTACTCTTCTCTGAAGCCCAGCGTGTTGTGAGCGAGTGAACCGTGTGAGTCTCTCTCTCCGAGTCCTCCGCTCTCCTTCTGAGGCCTTTGAAGACGCAGATCCACCGCCGGTAAACAAACAACTCCTCTAATCCAGCGAAGAATGTTCCCCATCTGCACCCACCGACCAAAAGACCTTTTAGAAGGAGATCTGGCAAGACAGGAAGCCCACCGCTCCCAACCACCACCAGCACCACCACCAACAACCACCATGACCACCACCACCACCACCATCTCAGCCCCCACCCTCCTCCTTATTCTGAACTCTCTCTCTCTCTCTCTCTCTCTCTCTCTCTCTCTCTCTCCCTCCTCCATATTCTGAACTCTCCCCCTCCCTCCCTCCCTCCCTCCCACCCTCTCTCTCGCTCTCTCTCTCTTTTTCTCTCTCTCTCTCCCCCCCCTCCTCCATATTCTGAACTCTCTCCCTCCCTCCCTCCCTCCCTCCCACCCTCTCTCTCGCTCTCTCTCTCTTTTTCTCTCTCTTCACCTTTCAGGCTTGTTTCCATTCCGTGTCTCTCGCTTATACCGACACGAGGCACACAACTCTTTGCCGGGTGGAGGAGACGGAGGTGGAGGAGGTGGAGGAGGAGGCGGTGGTGGGTGTCGATCGACCCATCACGTCAGACGGATCCTGGACTTTGCAGATCGCACGCCACCACGCCCATCGCCACCACGCCCATCGCCACGGCGGCCGGAGCACGACTAGCCGGTCGCGTGTCAGCGCGGGTCCGCAAGGGAGAGAGTGCAATTAAACCAAGGTGGTGGATAAAAGATCCCAGGAGAAGCACAGAGGTCAAAGTCCAGCCGTGACTCGTTTGTTTGTGTATCGGAATCAAAATGGCGTCATGCATTTCGAGGTTGGCTAACAAGTCGTACATATCAGGCTACACACTGACTACGCTCACATGCACACAATATTCCAGTTTTGCTCTTATTCCAAAAAAAAAGACAATATTCCTACTAAGCTGTTTACATGACTCGTGAAAATGAATATACCGCTAATATTCCGATTTGCATGCAGCCGTGCGTATTCAATCAACATAATAAGCCCCCATGACGGAGACCTAAGTCTTTCAAAATGTTTAAAAGTAGGTGTGTTTCTCCTTCAGACTGCGGGCTTGCATCTCTACCCCAGCCTTGCAAACTGTCTCTTAGTTGGTTTGTTAAACGTAGTCGCTGAGGATGCATGAGGCAGAAGACGGGAAAGCTAAAGGTGTGTTCCTGCATGCATCACCCTCACTTCCTGTCTGCCACCGAGTCAGACAGGAAGTGACACGCGTGGCTCAGCGATATGTGTGTCACCGCAGCCCCGGTGTGTCAGCGCGTGTCTGTCTGTCTGTCTGTCTGTCTGTCTGTCTGTCTGCGGCAGCCGGGAGCTCTCTGCAGGTTGGGGCAGCCACGTGCGACCCGGGCTGGGATTGATTAATGCACCTGACAGGTAGAAGGACTACGACCGTGACTACGCACACACAGACGTAAACACACACACACACGTACGTACAGGCACACACACACACAGACACACACACACACACATACACACACATACACACGTACACACACACACGTACGCAGGCACACACACACACACACAGCACACACACACACACACACACACACACACACACACACACACACACACACACACACACACACACACACACACACACACACACACACACACACACACACACACACACACGACACACACACACACACACACACACACACAACAACACACAGACAGACACATACACAC
The DNA here is from genome assembly GCA_002895965.2 of Coryphaenoides rupestris. NCBI lineage: Eukaryota > Metazoa > Chordata > Actinopteri > Gadiformes > Macrouridae > Coryphaenoides > Coryphaenoides rupestris. The sequence goes on from PIJE02001595.1 coordinate 41,733, forward strand.
ACACACACACACACACACACACACACACACACACACACACACACACACACAGACACAGACACACACACACACACACACACACACACACACACACAGACACACACACACAGACACACAGACACACACACACACAGACACACAGACACACACACACACACACACACACACACACACACACACACACACACACACACACACACACACACACACACACACACACACACACACACACACACACACACACACACACTTCCCCCCTCTAGGCACACATGTTCAGGCTGGCGTCGGGGGTCTAAAGCAGCCGTGGGCACCATCCACCGTATTTCTATCATCTTTCAGATGCAGAACTCTCTCTGCACTCCCCTGAACCACAAATATATTATAATAAATAACTGCATATATTATTCCTGCCTGTCTAGTTGTTGTTGTTGTTTCACACACCCGACCCCACACCCACACACACCCGACCCCACACACGACACCCACACAGCACACCCACACACACACAGGGAAGTGAACGACAGCAAAAATGTGAATAATAATGAGTAGATAATGAGTAAGAATAATCGAAATAAACAAAAAACACACAAAAGCAACAAGCTGCACAGCTGAACAGAGGAGGGTAGCTGCTCTGTGACGAGAGGCGCGAGAGGCGGACCCCTCGGGGCCTCGGTAAACCACACGCAAGAAGAAGAACTCGCCGTGAGTGACAAGGCGCTTAGCCGAGCGAGATGATTAGCGAGGATCCGGGCGTCAGTGAAGCATCTCTCGAGGGCTCCTTAATGAAGCAGTAGCCGCCGGGGTCAGCGGCACCAAGAGGACAGATGCCGCGTTCCTCGGTTGCAACTCGGAAGTCAGAATTTCCGAGTTGCAACCGGAACGCCCCCCCCCCCCCCTGAAGTCGGATTCTCACAATCTCACAACCCAGACTTCGAAATTCAAAGATGGCCGCTCCGCGCGTCAACAGTAGTGAAAGCTGTACCAATATACTGGGGTTTTTGCACGTTGCACGTCTATTTGTGTCTCATCAAATCAGTCGTACACACAGTGTGCCGTCCAACTTCTATCTGTGGACACGTCGCTGCGGTGTTTGTATGCTCCAAATGCCGCGTAATACGTTGTTATCAACTGGTATTGCTCACCATGGCGAACCTGGCGAAAAGTTTTTCTGAAGGCGTCCATCTTGGTTATAACTGGAACACGGTCAACTCGGGTGTGACGTCATTCCCAGCTCTGACTTCCCGTTTTCCGAGATAAATGGAACGCAGCAAGAGACCCTGGGGCCCCGTGGGGAGATGCCCCCCCCACACCTACCTCGAGGTCCCCCCCCTCTCGAGGGCCCCCCCCCCCTCTCGAGGGCCCCTCTCTCGTTACCGCCGGGCTGCTCCCGAGGTGTTAAACATCTCCAGCGTCTGCCTGTGAGACTTGGAGCCAGGGTGCCACACAGATGACCATACACATAACTCAGGGACAATGTCACGACAACACCGACTGTTATACAAGCGGATCAGCAACATTAGTCTAAAGAAGGTTGAACTAAGTAAAGTTGAAGCATATTAACAGGACTTGTTTAACATATTGTGTGTTCTTAGATGTTGGTAATGCACTCAGAACGGCACTTCTGCTCTTATTCCAGATATTATGCAGGCAACCCAGAAATTATGAAACTCGTTCTATTAACCTCGTAACTATGAGTCTACACACTCCTCCGGTCAGAGCATTGACGGTGTTTAAAGAGCGGTCGAACACGTCCGAACACTTTCCACACACACACACACACACACACACACACACACACACACACACACACACACACACACACACACACACACACACACACACACACACACACACACACACACACACACACACACACACACACACACACACACACACACACGCGCTCCACAGAGACTCGCCTCCGAGGAGCGAAAGCTTCCGTGAAATATTGATGAAGAGTCTTAAATAAGTCAGGCGGTCGCGGCTGGCTGGTTTTAACCCGCTGGTGTCCGCCACGCTAGAGCTGGTCCGCTGACGGTGCGGCGAGGTGACACCAGTGAGTCCATTAACCAAACCAACACTGGAGGCTCGTTAGCGGGGCCCGCTGTGAGGGGGGGGGGTCACAATGGTACCCCCACCCCCCCCCCACCGCACCCCTTTCAGCCCCCGACACTGACGATGATGGGTGAGGAGGGGCTGTGTGTGTGTGTGTGTGTGTGCGTGTGTGTGTGTGTGCGTGTGTGCGTGTGTGTGTGCGTGTGTGTGTGTGTGTGGGTGTGTCCGTCCATTGTAACGGTCGTTGAGTGTGTGCTGAAAGGAAAGGCGTGTGTTGCTCGGGTGGAGATTTAGAAGAATACTTTTTACTGTACTTGTCACGTACTTTTACAAATTGTTTAGAGTTGTTTTATACTGCAGGAGTGAATGGGGAGTAAGCATTCCATTGCACATTTGGCAACAAATAAATCTTGAATCTTGAATATTAAGCACTTAGATTTAACGACATAATTTTATGCAGAAGGCGGTGTTGGAGAAGTTAAAGAATGAGGTACGACAGATGAGCGTTAATCCCTCGCAGAGGCGTGCCGCGCAGGGTGTTAGCTAGGCTAGTTGTCGGTTAACATTCACTTTTTACTTTTAATCCTTTTTAAGTTCGGCTAGCTTGAGTCACACATGTGAGACGTGAGAGGAAGAGCTTACTCGAGGAGACATACGTGTGGACTGTGTGGACCAAAGCAGAGAAGCTCAGACGATCAGTTTCTTGACAGATCTTGTCTGGATCTTGTAGCAGACGCTTTATGCAATCTTTAAGGAAAATACTTGCAACAAATGCCAAAAGGGTTTGAGGGAGTTTGCACCGACTGCCAAATGGCAAATTCAAAAGATGCCCTCGGTTCTCTCTCTCTTTGGCATCAATAAACCAAACCATCGGAGACATTTCCCCACATCCTCTCTCCAGCATCCGATCGTACACACAGTGCAAATATTAAGGGTCGCCACCCCAATCTATATTCAAAATACGGCCTTTCCCTTGGGGGCGGAGTCTTACCCCACCCGCAAAGTGCCGATAGTTGTCGCAAGTTGCACGTGGACGCCCATCTCACGTGCACGTGGACGCTCGTGGACGCCCATCTCACGTGCACGTGGACGCTCGTGGACGCCCATCTCACGTGCACTGCTAAGTGGACGCTCGTGGACGCCCATCTCACGTGCACGTGGACGCTCGTGGACGCCCATCTACGCTGCACGTAGCCTAGATTGCGATTTTTCCCGCTCATGGTTGCGGGTCGCGGCCTGTTGTCGGTCGCCCGATATGACTTGACACAGCGCTTCGGTACGGTCTTTCATACACACTTACTTGGTACACACGCCACGCACGCACGCACGCACACGCACCGCACGCACGCACACGGCGCACACCACACACACACACACGCACACACGCACACACCACACACACGCACACCGCACACGCACGCACACGCACACGCACACAGCCACACGCACACCACGCACACACAACCACACACACTGCTCCAACGGGAGTACACACACACTCACCAGAGATGTGCAGACTGAGTAATTGGATAGACCATCTTATTGACATTACAAGCACACATACATACTTGTGTGTTTGTACGTCTTGGCATTATCAATAGTACTTAGCATTGATTAGCATATTTATGTTCTTAGATGTTGGTACTACACTCAGAATGGCACGTCTGCTCTTATCCCAGATATTAATGCAGACAACCTAGCAATTATGAAACTCGTTCTATTAACCTTGTAACTATGAATGCTTGAAACCTGCTCTATTCTTATCTTTATGTACCACAGCGATGTATTGCTGTCTCTCTTTTGACAAATGTAATCTTTGTCGGTCGCTTTGGATAAAAGCATCTGCCAAATGCCATAAATGTAAATGCAAAAGTAAAATTGTATTGAACGACTGAATGATGAATGTGACGGTGACCCTGCATGGGGGCTCATTACTCTGCCTCAGATACTGGTGGAGACAGTGGGGGGCCCCTCACCCCCAATTCACTATCGCTCTTTATAAAGACTTATTGTAGTTAGCACATCACTGCGCGAGAGAGAGAGAGAGAGAGAGAGAGAGGAGAGAGAGAGTGAGAGAAGGAATGAGAGAGAGAGAGAGAGAGAGGAGAGAGAGAGGGTTAAAACCACCATCATTACATGGCAAACCTAAAGGAGCCACAGCTTTGACTACAGAATACATTTATTAAACACGGACACCGAATACTTCCTTGGTTAGCCGATAGCGACAGGCTAACCACCAGAATTAGGGCAGACCAAGCGCTGGCACCGTAATTAATAGATGAATTGTGTGTGTGTGTGATACAAAGTAGGGCTGTTTGCATCCTTGGGTGTGAGAGTGCTTAGAAAAGTTGCCATGTTTGCTAATTAGCAACGCTTGTTCAATGGAAGCCTTTCACATGGGAGGGTTGAGGGTTGGAGAACGTGGAGAGAGAGGGGGAGAGGAATAATATAAGAGGAGAGAGATAGAGGGAAGCTTTGTTCACTTTTCAGGGTTTTTAGCGCAGGAATCCGTTTGTGTTTCTTGAGCACACCAGCCAGTGTCAGAGGGGACTGCATGCAAGTAAAACATTCAAATCTTTAGGTTACGCGCAAAGAAGTATATGAGAGTAGGTCAGGAGGTAAGAGCGGTTGTCGGTTCGATCCCCGGGCTCCGCCTCCTAGCTAAGTGTGGAGGTGTCCCTGAGCAAGACACCACCTAACCCTACCTGCTCCTCCTAGCTAAGTGTGGAGGTGTCCCTGAGCAAGACACCACCTAACCCTACCTGCTCCTCCTAGCTAAGTGTGGAGGTGTCCCTGAGCAAGACACCACCTAACCCTACCTGCTCCTCCTAGCTAAGTGTGGAGGTGTCCCTGAGCAAGACACCACCTAACCCTACCTGCTCCTCCTAGCTAAGTGTGGAGGTGTCCCTGAGCAAGACACCACCTAACCCTACCTGCTCCTCCTAGCTAAGTGTGGAGGTGTCCCTGAGCAAGACACCACCTAACCCTACCTGCTCCTGACATGTTGGTTGTTACCTTGCATGGTTGACACCACCGTCGGTGTATGAATGGGTGAATGTGAGGCAATATTGTAAAGTGCTTTGGATAAAAGTGATATATAAATACAATCCATTTACCATTTACTTAGAATTCAATAGATTAAGATAATTACTCAAAATCCACCACGACACCAAACCACCAAACCACCCACATACACACTGAACGAGAGCGTGGGATCAGCTGAGGTCAACCCATCCCTCTCCGTAGCCTCGCATGAGAAAAGAGAGACCTCGGATTTTCCACTTTGCTTCCAAACCCAAGGCTGATTTTCCATTTTCATGACAGCCATAGTCAACAATGAACGCAGAAATTCCCAAACTGTGGGCCAACACCCGCGGCACCTGCACTACGGCGCAGAATACAGCAAAACAGGAAGACAAGAGGAAATATGAGCAACTAACTCAGGACGACCATCGACCGCCTGTAGGTCTGGTGCTGTTTGGTGGTGCTCTGTGGTCCTCTAGTGGACATCAGTTGCTAGTGCGGCTATTCTTTGCTGACGTTAAATGGAATATTGGAATATATATACATATATATATACATATACACAGCATATATGTGCCATTTCTTTGACATTCATTTTCGTAATTTCATATAAATATGAAGACATGACATGAACTCACTGGATACCTACTGACTGCATTTATGATCACATTTGGCACATAAATGCACTTTTCTCATATAACAAGATCAATTAATACGAAGGGATTCACGCACGTTCAATTGATAACAAATTCAACAGAGAACGCCCCCCCCCCCCGTGCCGGGTCCACTATCTTACACAATAAAGTAGGTGCTACTGCAGACCATATAAGCATCAGTTACCATAGACTATTCTGTCAGATCTCATTATTCACTAAGTTTCTGCTATAAGTCCTGTAATAAAAGCAAAGTCATAAACGTGTGTGTGGTGTGTAGCTGTGTGTGGATGAATGGGTCAGGTTGAAAGGTGGGAGGTGGGGAGCGCGTCAACAGAACGCATGATGAACCCTTATCTGACTTGGCTCCCGACGGCCTACCAAGTCAGCACAGTCCCGGCCGGGGAGCGGCCCCCCCCGCGGGCGCCCCCCCCCCCCCAACGACGGGCCTACCAGTCAGGTTCCGGGGGCGGGCCTCTGGCAGGTCTGAGATGGCTCCCGTGGTGAACGTCTTCCTCATCCTGGAGCCCACGGCTCCTCCCACGGCGGGCTTGGCGGTCAGAGCATCATCACTGCTGGCTCTCTTCAGCTGGGACACACGACAGTACATTTACATTTAGAGCTACATTTAGGGCATTTGGCAGACGCTTTTGAAAGAGAGACAGCAATATATCACTGTGGTACATAAAGATAAGAATAGAACATTCATAGTTGCAAGGTTAATAGAACGAGTTTCATAATTTCTAGGTTGTCTGCATAATAGCTGAGATAAGAGCAGACGTGCCGTTCTGAGTGCATTACCAACATCTAAGAACATATCATACTGTATGTAAGCACAACCAGTCGGCATAACACAACTGTCTTCCACGCATCGCAAAGGTTCATTAAAGAGACCATCATCACAACTGTATCAGCAGCAGAACCCAAATTTGTACAACTGAGCCTTAAACAATCCTGATTCTTCGATATAACAGCAAGGCTTCATAAGCAACAACACGAACTACAGGGACCAAACATCAAACGCCCTCTAATTGTGCACACAAATTAGAATTGCTAGACAATGTTACCATACATTAAATATAAACTTTTACTCTTTTCAGTAGACATCATAGTAAATTTTTCGCGTGAACGCTGAGTTCCATTCTATCTACCAACTCCTTCACTTAATTTATTAAACAAGACCCGGCAACCAGCAAAAGACGATAATATGATATTTCATAGTTTATAATTCGGCTTCTAAGATGATGGGCGCAATCAGAGAGACATACAAGCGAAAACTCCATCCAGACATACACATTTTGTTTACAAGATAATACCATTTTTGATGATACTAAGGAATAATATAGGTAGAACCTCAGGCCCCTAATTTCCGGAATTATCCTGCTGTTTGAAGAACGATCACCTAGAAGAGAGAGAAGCCGTTTAGCATCAAAAAGTGGAAGATATCGTGCCAAAAATATGTATTATGAATTATGCTGAGAAGGAGAGCGGCACGGAATATCTAAGAATATTAGACGCAAAATGTCTTAAAAAATCAGACATCTAAGAAGATAACTTCCCACCATAGCAGGGTTTTAAATGCACCGGCATTACTAAACATGGGTCGTCACGTGCAGAGATCTTTCTATTCTTTTTGTACATTTCTCTTCGATTTTTTTATGTATTGGGTCTTTGTTCTTATTTCTTTGTTTTTTTTTCTCCTTCTCTTTAATATTTTTTTTATATCTCTCTATTTTTTTGTGTTATTTTTTTTCTTTTTTCTTTTTGTTGTTTTCAAGTTTTCTTTATTGTTACTTATTGATTTCTGTTGTGTTTTTTGTTTTTATTGGAGTGTGGTGTTTTATTTTTATGACTCTCTTTTTTTTTTTTGTTATTATTATTTGTCTCTTTAATATCTTTTGCACGTGATTTGCCAGCATCACAAAACTCAATGAGCACGTCCTATTGACCATAAACCCGCGCGACAGCTGGGAAGTTATTAGATACTTATCACATCAAAAGTAATATAATTATATTCTGTCTATATTAGATATATAGGATTATAGAATACAGTAACATGCCGCTATGTTTGTGATCCCTGATTTGTGGTATGACTGATGAATACTTGTGATTTATTTATTGCTTCTGTTGTATTTTTCTTTTTCTTTTTAGTTTTCCCCTCTCGTTCTGTTTGTATGCATTGATCATGCTATATCACCTGTTCTGACACCCAGCCTTCTTGTATCAGAACGATATTACACTGATATACGGAGCAGCACTCTTTTCCTGTAGCATAAAATTATGGTTGTATCATGAGGATCAAAGGGCTCAGATATTAATACATTAACAATACTTATCGTCATCCACACGTACTAGGATGTTAATCATGTGGAGCGGGTAGCGTCAGGTGCTGAGATTAATGTACAAGAGATTAGCATGTATGGTTGTGGTGCTAAGGTTAAAACCTTGCTCTTTGGACTCTCGCTCTTGCTTGAGCGCAATGTTCGGAGGCCCAGGGTGTTGAGTGGAACCTGGATTGCGTCTCTGATTGTGTCCTGCCAGCCGTAAAGCGCCCGCAGAGAAAGAGGGACATCGAGGAGGCGGCGGTGGGCTTTGTTCCAGAGGCGGTGGCGGATAGCGGAGCGCGCGACACTGGCCCCGAGCTCCCCTGGCGGTCGCATCCCCCCGGTCTGTATGGGAGTGTGTGACAGTCCTGCTCTCTCCACGTCCTTTGGTGGCCCCATGCCTGTGATTCACGCCCTATCAAGCATGGCGTGTTCTGACTATCACTGCGGTCGTGAGAGCGTTATCGAAGACCTATATTTTGGTCCCCCGATTTGAAACATTGCTTTATTATGTGGAGACTAACTTTTTTTCTCCGGATCCTTTCTTCAAACATGGAGCATTTTTTATCCAAGACTTTTTTCAAGGGCATTCCCAGGGGGCCTAATTATCCCTTCAATCTCAGGGAACCCACAACACCAGAGCAGTTTGAGAAGCACATTGCACATGAGTAGCCGATGTTGTGATGTGCAAAATTCTTGTTTCATTATAATAAATGGCTTATCATCCACTGTCGAAGGATACGTCCTCCAGCACCTACTCCTCTTATACAATGCTCTCGCCTTCTATCCTAAAAAAAAGACTTACCTTTTGTTTAGTGTTAAGAGTATAATGAATGGAGAACAGGAACTGAGTATACGGATAATGTAGCGAGTGAATATACTTTATTCTCAGCATACTAATAATTTGATATATCACATCTCTGGAGAGAGAATGCTATTGTCTGAACAGTGTTAGGAGCAGCTCTAGGAACCAGTCTCACTTACTGTGTCTCGAGATATCATGAGACTCACGTTTTTATCTTAACTCAGTCACGACATAAAGAGCTCACAATTATTATATTTCAAGCGTAACACAATAGGACGTTTTCCATGGAGCGCTGATTCCCGGCACTCCATCGGCAACGTTCTGTGATGTCTGGAGTTGTCTCGCGTTAGAGTTACGTTGGTAATGTTAAAGGCCTTTGACTATATTGCTGTCAATCTCAACTTCATCCACTCACTTTTAGCGTTGCATTTCAATAGTCCTGTGGGATACCCGTGATTTCATGTCCAATTGCAACGTTTAATTAATTACTTTATAACGTTTTGAGTATCAGTCCGATGCTGGCGCTTTTCCACAACTGTGCTCGTATTTCGCATCGCCAAGTCATTTTGTATTATCTGCATACCAGCTAGATCTTGAGTGACTCTCTCTTGGGATAAGCAACTATCACTCTTATATCATTGGAAGAGTATCACTCGTGTGTGTGTGTGTGTAGCGTGTGTCTATGTGGAGTGGTTGTGTGTGTGTGTGGTGTATGTGTGTTTATTGTGTGTTTGTAGCTTTGTATAGCTGTGTGTGTGTAGCTTTGTGTAGCTCTGTGTGTGTGTGTGTATGTGTGTGTGTGTGTGTGTGTGTGTGTGTTATGTGTGTGTGTGTGTGTGTGTGTGTGAGTTCAAAATAAACAGTCTGGGAGTGATACAAGCACTGGCTAGCGGCGACACGACTGAGAACAGGAAGTGGACGCATTAAGACTCAAGACGAAGATATGTACAGTCGGTGACCTGGGGGAGGTGATGCTCTTAAGTGGGACAAGGCAGCGAGGAGCCAATGGGAGGAGCTTAGAGAACGAGATGGAAGGAGAGCAGGAGAGGAAGGGAGGAGTTGAGCTTAGAGAGAGAGAGAGAGAGAGAGAGAGAGAGAGAGAGAGAGAGAGAGAGACCGCCGCTGCACAGGCCCATAAGGAGCCGCCCACAAGGTCCCCGCAGACCGGGCTGACTCATTGATCTAAAAAGCAGAGGTGATGCAGGGTAACATTAGCTCAGGAGGTATAAGAGCGGTTGTCTGGCAACAGGAAGGTTGCTGGTTCGATCCCCGGGCTCCTCCCCCTCCTCCTAGCTAAGTGTGGAGGTGTCCCTGAGCAAGACGCCACCTAACCCTACCTGCTCCTGACGTGTTGGTTGTTACCTTGCATGGTTGGCACCGCCGTCGGTGTATGAATGGGTGAATGTGAGGCAATACTGTAAAGCGCTTTATATAAAATGCAATAGATGTACCATTTTAAACAGGGGACAGCTTCTCTTCTACCAACTATTGTCCATTTATTTACTGCTGTGAAACTGTAATGTTCTGTCTCCTTCACATGTTGCCTGGGTGCACTTTGACAACAGTGAATCACGTAAGTGTATGTTATTTTAGAGGGTTAATGAAGCCTTGAGGCTGTAATGAAGAACACACTGCAAGTCCTTTGTGTGTGCGTGTGTGTGTGTGTGTGTGTGTGTGTGTGTGTGTGTGTGTGTGTGTGTGTGTGTGTGTGTGTGTGTGTGTGTGTGTGTTTGTGTGTGTGCGTTTGGGACGCTGGGCTCGCTGCTGCTGCTGATCATGAGACAGCAGCTTTTTGGAGTCCCATGGCTTTTTATCTGTGTGTGATGTGATGTGTGTCTTCTATAGTGTGGTTCTGATTTGACGGTCCTTTTCTTGTCCTTTCTCGTCTTCTCTCTTTTTTTTGTATCTTTGTGTGTTTTTGCTTTGCTTTCTTTCTTCTTTCTTGTTTTATCTTTCTCATCGATACCTCACCCAGAATCCATGCCACTGATATGATTAGGAAGACATCTCCAATATGGCCGCAGGGGCACTGAGATAGTTGACAAACTGGCATCAGATAGACAGAACTGGCGACAAAGGCAGTGTGTGGATGTGTGTCCAATCAGTTGCGTGGTGAGTCACATGACTGTCGGGCGGAAGCTATCACTGAATGTTAACAGAGTGAATCCACATTAGCCATACATCACTCACGTGTTGAATCGTGGTTCGTCTGGTTTTTTTATGACGGTTGATATTGGAGCCACTACAAATCCTCTCTTATGTGAGGCTCAATCTACACGTTAATTTGAATATTCACATACTATATCCGATGTAAAAAAAATTGAGAATTATTCGTCTAAGTTTAGGATACGCTCGCCTATATTTCAATTGGGTGATATGTTGAATCGTCCTATTTGTCTAGTATTACGATCCTGTGTGAGAGGTTAGACCTAAATACACCCGAAAATGACACAGTCACAGTAGACTGTATTCCAAAGTGACTTACAAAGAGTACATTTGTTGAAGGAGAGACAGCAATATATCGCTGTGGTACATAAAGATAAGAATAGAGCAGGTTTAGAGCATTCATAGTTGCAAGGTTAATAGAACGAGTTTCATAATTTCTAGGTTGTCTGCATAATAGCTGGGATAAGAGCAGACGTGCCGTTCTGAGCGCATTACCAACATCTAAGAATATACAAAATGCTAAACAATGCTAAGTACTGTTAAAAACGCCAACACGTGCAAACACGACATCACACAAGATCTCTTCAGTCAGGTCACACAGGACACCGCAGGCTGGGAAGTATAGAGACTACACACAAAAGAATATAATATCCATCTGTCTATATAGATATATAGATCTATAGATATACAGTACATGCCCCTGTTTGATCCCTGATGTGGATGACTTGATGAATACTTGTGATATTTTATGCTTCTGTGATTTTCTTTCTTTTATTTTTCTGTAAATTGTTGCATGTCTGCAACCCTGTCTGCATCCCAGCTCTTGTAAAAGATTATTAATGTCGATGACACTTTTCCTGTAAAAATAAAGGTTGAATATCATGTATAAAACTATCGTCAACCTCAAGTAATGTCAATATGGAGAGGGTTAGGTACGGTGCTGGATAATGTACAAGACATGCAGTATGCGGTGGTGTGTTTGAACGTCTTGGACTTGCCTTGCTGAGGCGCATGTCGGAGGCCAGGGTGTTGGAGGACCTGGAGGTCCTGATGGTGCTGGACGAGGAGGCGGCGGCGGTGGTTGTGGAGGAGGCGGTGGGGATGGACGCATGCCTGGCCCGCTCCTGGGGCCCCGGCTTGGGCAGCCCCACCTTGGTGGCGCCCCCCTTCAGCATGGCGGTGTGTCTGCTATCTGCGGGTCAGAGAGCGTCAAGACATTTATGGTCCCGATTTGAAACATGCTTATTATGGAGACTACCTCCCGGACCTTCTTCAACATAACATTCAAGGACTTTTCAAGGGCTTTCCAGGGCCAATTCCCTTCAATCCAGGGACCCAACACAGTGAAGTTTGAGAGACTGACCAGTGTTAAATTCTGTTTCAACATTGTGAATGGTTATAATGCGAACTAGCAGACTTTACAGAAGCTCACGGACAACAATTCATCATAAGTCATCAAATCATGTCTGTGTACACTTCTCAATTGTGCTGTAGCCTATTTACTAACGTCAGGTAAAAGACTAAATATATAAATTCAAGCACTTTCAATGACTATTCTACTTCTAGAACGTCTACTTGGTACTCTTGGTATGTTAAAGGCCTTGATATATTCTTTTCTCAAATTCACACACTTTCACTGATTTCAAGGTCCTGTGGGAACCCTGATTCATGCACTTTTAATTTACCATTAGTTTGAGTTCAGTCCGAGTCGTTTCACAACTGGCCCGTTTAGTCACTTGTTTAAATACCCCCAAAACAAGAGTTATACTGCAAGGAGCCCCAGAGAGAGTGTGTGTGTGTGTGTGTGTGTGTGTGTGTGTGTGTGTGTGTGTGTGTGTGTGTGTGTGTGTGTGTGTGTGTGTGGGCTTGAGAACAACATGTTCAAAATAAACAGTCTGGGAGTGATACAAGCACTGGCTAGCGGCGACACGACTGAGAACAGGAAGTGGACGCATTAAGACTCAAGACGAAGATATGTACAGTCGGTGACCTGGGGGAGGTGATGCTCTTAAGTGGGACAAGGCAGCGAGGAGCCAATGGGAGGAGCTTAGAGAACGAGATGGAAGGAGAGCGCAGGAAGCAGGAGAGGAGAGGAGCTTAGAGAGAGAGAGAGAGAGAGAGAGAGAGAGAGAGAGAGAGAGAGAGAGAGAGAGAGAGAGAGAGAGAGAGAGAGACCGCCGCTGCACAGGCCCATAAGGAGCCGCCCACAAGGTCCCCGCAGACCGGGCTGACTCATTGATCTAAAAAGCAGAGGTGATGCAGGGTAACATTAGCTCAGGAGGGTTAAGAGCGGTTGTCTGGCAACAGGAAGGTTGCTGGTTCGATCCCCGGGCTCCTCCCCCTCCTCCTAGCTAAGTGTGGAGGTGTCCCTGAGCAAGACGCCACCTAACCCTACCTGCTCCTGACGTGTTGGTTGTTACCTTGCATGGTTGGCACCGCCGTCGGTGTATGAATGGGTGAATGTGAGGCAATACTGTAAAGCTCAAAATGGTTAAAGCGATGTATAAATGCAATAAATGTACCATTTTAAACAGGGGACAGCTTCTCTTCTACCAACTATTGTCCATTTATTTACTGCTGTGAAACTGTAATGTTCTGTCTCCTTCACATGTTGCCTGGGTGCACTTTGACAACAGTGAATCACGTAAGTGTATGTTATTTTAGAGGGTTAATGAAGCCTTGAGGCTGTCTAATGAAGAACACACTGCAAGTCCTTTGTGTGTGCGTGTGTGTGTGTGTGTGTGGTGGTGTGTGCGTGTGTGTGTGTGTGTGTGTGTGTGTGTGTGTGTGTGTGTGTGTGCGTGTGCGTGTGCGTGTGTGTGTGTGCGTGTGTGTGTGTGACCCCCTACTGGCACATCATATGATGGAGGCGAGGCAGGGTCATGTGACGGTCACCTGGCCTCTCGTCTCCGACTGTGCTGCTTTCTTCTCGAAGCTTCTCGTGATGACCTCACCCCAGATCCATTGCCACTGATATGATTAGAGACTCTCAATATGGCCGCCAGGCTGAGATGGTTGACAAATGGACAGACGGACAGATGGACAAATGGCTATGTGTGTGTGTCCATCAGTGTTTCATATGTCGCGGAAACATCAATAAATGTTAACAGTTAATCCAACATTAGCCAACACACACGGTGAATGTTTGTTCTGGTTTTACGGTGATACGGCCAAAATCTTCTATGCCAATACACTTAACATGAAATAAAAAATAAATAGTCTATATAAAAGCCACATGGTGAAGTCTATTTTTGTATACTCCTGTGTGAATTAGACCTAAATACACGATAAATGAAAAGTACAAAGTATTTTCGAATTTGATTAAGAGCTATCATGCAAATAATAGAACAGCTATAGAGCAGTCTGTAATGCAGCCTTTAAAACCAGGAACTGACAACATGATCATGATATCAATATAATATCCAGATATTCGCCAGGCCTAACTGGTTTGACTCACAAATTAGCCGACCACGGCAGCTGGGAAGATGCATTTATTGTGGCTGACTTTTGTTTACTCACTGAGCAAAACGGTAAGTCAATAAAGGAAGGACCGCCTGTTTGGAGCGTCCTTACAATTTGTAATTCCTCACAGGGAACGCCGTTGGAACATCTTGAATTTGGCTTATTATTCTTTGTTGTACTTTCTAGATACACGTCATTAATGAGAACGGAGCATTAAAGGCATCTCGCTAAGAGGTCAGCGAGATTCAGTGAGACTTCGGCGGACATATTGGGGTTCAAACCGAGAACCTTTCTGCTGAGAATCAGAAAACAACGACCCAACCCTGGGAGTGTCCCCGCTTAGGACTTAAATAGAAAGTGCGGAGGAAAGGTGACGAATCCAACAGCGGTTCACTGACACAGCAGCAGAGGGTTTTGTTCTTTTTTGCAGAGACAGAGATGACCTCGTGCCGTCAGAACAGAAGACTGTTCTCAGGAGTGCAGTGCTGCTGCTGGCCCATTTTAGGCCAACTCCACGCAACAACGTCCTACTTAGACGGACCAGAAAGTTCCCGACACAAAGAGAGCCGAGGTTCTGTTCAACTCAACGCGCGCGATGCACCACTAGTGCCACCGGCGTCGTCATGGAGCCCAAAGTTCTCGCTGTAGCAGCCATCCATGTATAAAAAATGTACAAAAAAAAGCCCCTAAAAGTTAAGTTAAAAGGTCAGAAGTCGTCCAGTAAATTATAAAGCAGAATATGATTTGCAGTTTTGTAGTCACCGCACCACAAGCCCAGCTATTGGCGTGTTCGTCGGTGTAATTATATCGGTGCTTTTTAAAGCCGAGCGGACACAGGGAACGACTTCTGAGCTCTGAGACCTGGCCGGGGAAGCTGAGCCGCGAAGAAGAGCCAACATGGAGGGAAACAAGAACTCTGAGGAGATCTATCGGCGTTACGCTCATCGGGTTTGGACCAATCAAGGGACTCACTCCCTCATAATGTAATCTATGAACCCAGTGAGAAGATAATGGTGACGCAAAACAAGATGTACAGTGATGCTGCATTAGATGGGACGCCACAAAAACAGACTTTGGGGAAACAATTCAACAAGTCGTATCTAAAAGGTGCTGCTAATGGGAATAGTGCTCGTTTGTGTTTGTGTTGTGGTGGCTAGGCTTCCTCCAACCAGAACCTGGTTGAATATTTAACGAGCAACCGTCTCTCTTGTTACTCTCTGGGTAGTTGTCTACCTCCACCCCCAGAGACAGGACACACGACAAGCAGCCAAAACTACGTAATGTGTTATTTGGCCCAAAAATAAAACACTGGAAAACGCCTGTTTTTAGGAGAAAAAATACAGAGGTCCAAATTACGAGGTGGAGGTTTGCCGTGCAATAAAACGTGAAACCGAAGAGCGCCATCGAGCCCAAAACTAAAATAACCACCGCCGACCGCCACTACAAAGTCCGGAGAAAACAGAGCTCTGCCTTTTGTTGCCCGGCCCACGTCCTGCCCTCGCCACCGCCGCCGCCGCGACCGCTAACCAGTTAGGGGATCAGCGGTAGCAGCACCAGCAGCAGCAGCAGCAGATTTAGCTCTCAGCATCTCCTGGCCACGTGATGAACTTTCACCAAAAGCATTCATCTTGGTCGGGTACGGTGACAGAGAGGCACGAGGCCAGGGATGGTGTCACCATACTGTACCGTACTGTCACTGAATGCAAATCCTGCACGAGGAGGAGGAGGAGGAGGAGGAGGAGGAAGAGGATAGCTCGATGCGCTGACTTCCCCAGGAAACAGATAGATGACCGCGGCAACATACCGTATCTCCTTCGATCTCTGCTCTCTCTGTCGCTGAATACAAATGCGCACTATTTGCATCGCGGAACATTCGCAGGGCTGGCTGGCTGTGGCTGTCAGACACTTCGAGTCACAATGATCCGGAAACGGTGCCCACAGATGAGGCAACGCTCAGCTTCCTGACCCATTTCAAACCACCCACAACGGGGATGTGTGCATTACAAGCACACACTTTGGTGAACGGTCTCATTAAAGACAAACGCCGATTGAGTTCTATTCACGCTAAGAACCAAATTCACGCTCAGTGTGGCACCGAAATGAGTCAGCATCACGGCCAATCAAAGCGTTACAATAATCTATCAGGATTTGTAAGGGATTAGCCTCGCTTGGTTCCACAGCGGGTTTAACACGGAGAAGGACCTCGCACTCTTATCCGCTATGACAGCTGGAAGGTGAGTCAGCCAGTAAGGTTTCCTCCAGGCGGGAGAGAGGCCGTCTGTTATGAATGGCGCTGGGCTGCTGCATCATATCCTCCGATTTGTTCCTGTTGCGCTAAAAACAATGGAACCACGCACACACGGCACTTCAACAGAAGACGAGGCCGCTGAGTGAATACACCAAAATGTACCGACACTGTGCGGAACGAGATAACGAGCCCAACCCTGGTACAGTTTCTTTATCTAATTGCTGTGGGCATTGTAACCCATAGACCTGCCCTGTATATACCTAAATAAACTCCATCATCTCCCCAAGTAGTTCCTATTTCAATCCATTCACTCAGAGATAAAAAAAACTATTTTGTAGATGAATTGCAAGAAGAAAGGGTGACGGAAACACTGCACACTCATTTGAGCTACAGGCGGAGAGCGCGAGTGAAGTGACACAGAACCGAGGAAAACTTACGTGTCCGGAATCAGACGGCGTCCGAGCGCGTCCACGCCCACCGCCGGTTGCCCCGGACAACAACCGATAGATTTCCCATTCGCGTTCGAGACCGGAACGAGCCGGCAGGAGTTGCGTCCGCCGGACACGGCGAGCAGAGAAGGGAACGCACAGCACCCTGTGGTGAACCGGCAGCAGCTACCGCTCTCGCTGTCTACCTCCAGATGAGGGAGAGGAAATATGAGTCGCTGTTCCTCTCTCTCAACGAGGTTCAGAGAGAGAGAGAGAGAGAGAGAGAGAGAGAGAGAGAGAGAGAGAGAGAGGAGAGAGAGGAGAGAGAGAGAGAGCACGACAGACAGGGAGAGAGGAAGAACGTGAAATGACAGGTTCCCGTCTCTCCTCGCCTGCAGTTTTTCCGAGGTGTGTCTTACTCGGCCCGGAGAGCAGAACGCCAGGAGACGACGGGAGAGCCAGAACGAGGTGGGCTCTCATGTGCGAGGAGAACGTGGCTCTGCTCCGGGCGCACCGGGAGCCAGCTGACGACCAAAAGTGGCTATTTTGGTCCGAATCAGAAGGTTCCTTCACTGCGTTGCGTGTCATCTGACAGTGCCTCGGATCGTGTGTGCGCTGCGTGGTTTGTGGGCAACACAATCGCCCCATTATATGTACTGTGTGTGTTTGTTTACAGCCCCAGAGTCTGTATGAACGACTTAACGACCGCCGGTGTGCCGCAGGTCGGTTCCATGTCGGCCACGTGTTTGCCTCCGGCTGTACGTCTCAGAGACTCCAACTAAGGTGGAGATCCGTCAATGACTCCGTCAATGTGGCTGCTCAAACCCAAACAATTTCTGCGGCCGCCGACGCCGCTGACAAAAGCCTCCTTTGTCACACCAACTCTCCGCTCAACACACACACGGCGGACTATACTACGCGACCGTGGAAAGTCTGCGGAGAAGGCCGGTCGTTTGATGGGCGTCCCGAGAAACCGCTCTGGTTTGTACAAGCCACAGTGTTCGGCGTGCCAGAGACATGAGCGGAGTGGGCGGCCGGGGAGAGGGAGGCTGCGCAGATGAAACGGCCCTCGGTTTGGCCTCGACCGGATGGTGAACCAGGAACGCAGACCACACCCCGGCACCGACCGCAAAAGCAGAAAAGAAATAAACGCCTGCAAGTTCCCCCGAAGTACGCAGTGTGTGAGGGATAGTGTTCTATGCAGTATATTTCTATAAAGCCGAGCTGTGCTGTTGAGCCGTGTGCACCTGTACACCAGATGGTTGCTGGTGGATTGGTGATCATTTACCAGCACGGCTTACCGTGCCGAACTGACCGTGACGATCATATCATTGGAGACAGAGCACATCATCCAATGCTGGGAACAACTGTTTGTTTTGGCCTTATATAATATATCATTGTACCCATCTTCCACCTAATGTTCCTAAATGATATAACTAGTCAAGTTTGAAATAGACACCATCGGCTTATTGTTTTAAGAGGCTACTAGGGGCTAGAGGCAGCAACAGCAGGTCTTTGGGTCAGACTCGGGTCGGTCATTAATAAATAATGGACCGAGAGTATATGGGGAGCAGCTGATGGATCATAACGTTGGGCCAGACGGCGCTGGTTCGATACTCCAATCCTTTGGGGATGATCCGCTAACACGGGAGGCGAACACATGGGACGTCTTAAGTGTTTCCTCAGCCCGTCTCCTCTCCCCGTCTCCTCCTGCCTCCCAACCCACCTCCGTACAGGAAGCAGCACTCTGAGTCACAGTCTCCACGCGCACAGAAGTAAAAATAAGGTCCACGGCACCGACGATGCGATGCGATGATGCAAACCGAATGTGACAGAAAACGAGCCAAGACGGCGTTCATTCTGCTGTTCCTTTTGATTCTAAAAACAGATTCCCTGTCGTCTTTCGGGTCAAAAGTGTAACGACACGTGCGCCACAAATACAGAATACTAGCATTTATTTCTCAATGACGGTGCCAAACCATCAAAGACGTTGCTAAGGAAACACCGATTGCCATGGCAACATCAACAACAGCTATCTCTCAGTAATGATGATTACAAAGAAAGTTGAGCAGAGAATTTGTTTCCAGAAAGAAATCAGTAGAACGCCGTTTTCATACAAAAACACTTGACAGATATATTGCAATTATTTTGCAATATACTTTATATGGCAATTCTTTTTTAGGTTACATTGAAAAAAATGATAGATTTCTGTACATTTGAAAACATTTATAACATTGTCCATATTTTATGTAATATTGGGAAAAATCGAATTGTGATATTGAGTGTATCAATATTTTCCACCCACCCCTATGAAACCAGTGTAATTGGAAACGAGGCTTTTCTACCCAGCAAAAGATCAACAAATCACCACACATCCATCCTAAATATTAAGGAGATTTCACTTTCGCTTGGTCACACATAAGACACATTCATTATTTTATTCAAGAGGTATTAGGTTGAATAAAAAACACAAACCAGTCCAGTCCAGGAAATGAAACGCTGGATGCGGCCTCCACACGAACACATTGCAGTCTCAATCTTTATGGGGATTGAGGTTGGACTAAATGCACACACCGTTGCGGTAAGCTAATAAACATGAAAGCCAGCCAGGGTTACTGCCAATTAGCTCTAAAAAAATATCTCCCATCTAGTTTTCCTTAGGTTCCAACAATTACACCAATGAAAAACAACCACCCTTGTATTTAATGTAGTTTGTTCTGCTGACAAAGAGGGGATCCACTGTGTCCATATTGTCAATATTAATTCAAAAGATGTACTTTATGTATCAGCGTGAACTTCATTACTGGTGATGAAACCCATTACGATTATGACCCATTTAGATAATCAAATATGTATTGTATAAATATGTATACAAGATCCTTTCATTCATATGTACTAATATTACCCCTAATATGAGCCAATCGCTGAGAAATAGGCTATTGGTATGAAGACACACGTGGTGGAAAAGGGAAGCAGTTGTTGTTTTTGACTTCCCCCCCGAAATAGACGTGTGGGGAATTTAAAGACATTTTCACTTGTACTTCTCAAATTCCAAAAAGCACGACGCAAACAAAGCAGCCCATTCCTCATCCTCCTCATCCTCGGCGTCGTTAAAACGCACACAAAACATAAAAGGGCAGAATGTGTGTATGCGTGTTGTATTATATAGTTAACGAGTCGGCGCGACCACGTCAGCAGCAGCAGCAGCTCTCAGCATCTGTGGCAGCATCTGAGCGTACGAGAGAGAGAGAGAGAGAGAGAGAGAGAGAGAGAGAGAGAGAGAGAGAGAGAGAGAGAGAGAGAGAGAGAGAGAGAGAGAGAGAGAGAGAGAGAGAGAGAGAGAGAGAGAGAGAGAGAGAGAGAGCGGGCGAGCGGTGGTGGTGATACGCAAACTGTAGCTGGCTCTAACTGCAAGAGGAAGTGTCTTTGATTAGGCTCTGAGCACCATGCCGAGACCCAGGCTTCGCTCTCCCTCTGGGTTCCCCTTTAGACTGGGGGGGCGGGGGGGGGGGGGCAGGAACTGAAACCAGTGCAAAGATCCCCAAATCCGCCGTTAGCCTCCAAAGAGGACACATTGCGGCCAGACTCCGGCTCTGGGTTCAGGTCTTGTTCTGTTGTTTAAAAGCGACGGTCTGGAAGCTCGAGGCTGCGTGGCGCACCAGGGTTTTGGGCAGATCTGAGAGTTTTCTTGTGTCGATGTCGGACGGTGTTGTGTGGCCGGTGTGAGGGCTCTCATTGCATCTCGTCTAAGACCCACTACAATGTCAGTGTTTGACAAAAGCCTGGAAAACAACAGCAATAGAGAATACTCATAGGCCGACTGGAAGCAGAAGTTGGTACAAAAAAATAGGACTTTTAGCAGGGATCACAACATTCCCCGTCATATATAATGTTCCGCGAATGGGACGGATCGGATCGTCCTCGATTCTAAAGCGGACGCGTGGCACAGTAGCCGTGTAAAGCCCTCTCCTGACCGGCCGCGAGGTCTGTTGCGAATTACGCAGCCGCACACAGCACAGCTCCCTCACAGCAGCCCGAATATGAAAGAGCTTCCAGACGAGAGCGTCAGCTTAAAATCACCAAACCCCAAACACAGCGAGCCAAAATGTGCTGAGTCAGGCGATCGCCCTTTATCAGCCCGATGGAAGTTTGGAAGCTCCACTTTAGCGTCGCCCACCTGCTGAGCCAGGAACCTGCACACCCCGAACAACAGGTGGAAATCACTATGGACCGTTTACAAGTGAACATTTACGAGTCACTTTTTATATACGATAATGACCAGGTGGGATTAGGCTGCTTGCCCAGGAATGGAGGAGGAGACGGGTAGACATTGGATATTTGTCAACCCGTAGCGCATGGAGACTTCATGAACGACACGCTAACCGCCAAACTACCAATCACATGTTTTCTTAATCCGACGCCTTTTCCTGCCTGGATCGACGTTACGGAAGTGAAGGAGGCCACAGCCGCATGTATATTTAATCGCTTTCATTCCGCCCCCAACGCATCCTTCTCAGAGACGCGCTCCCACGAGGCCTCGGCTTCCTGTTTCGTCGGTCTCAAAGTTCACCGGCGATAAACATTCGCAAGTCAGAGCCGTGCGCCCGAGAGGCTTCACATGGACCGGACCCTCTCACGCGCACGTTCACCGAGTGGGTGGCTTCCATAGAAACACCAGCGATCGTACGTCTATGAGAGTACCAGAGAGTACTTTAGTCTGCATTCGGGTGTCTATGAGGGTAATAAACATTCAACAATGACAATGTATGAACACCGTCTAATTTAAGTGTATGAGTGACACAGTTCTGTGACATCCGTGCACACACACACACACACACACACATGCAAGCTTCTGGAATGAGAGAATGTTTAATGAGCACTGAGGTCGGTGTTGCAGAATGTCTGCGACACCTACAGACAGACAGGAAGACAGGAGGAGCACACAATGGTCATACATCTATCATCTCATGTCGTATGCATGCATGCATGTATTTTCAGGCCACTCCCACATACTGCATGATGCCATCTGTAAACGAGCTTGTCCTGTTCAACACAGGAGACACCGTCACCCAATTTAGGGTGTCCTATGTCCACCTTGTGCATAAAACGTGGCCCTGTGAAGCCCTGCACTTTAAGACCTATAATACATATACACCAGACTCAAACTAAAAAGCATTGCTAATAACTCTGAGCCATAACTACTGCAAACATTCCCAAGTGGGTTGGGGCGTTAATGTTCAAAGACACAACATCCCCGCAGTGACTTTGACAAAAATGACTCAACCTAGATAGACCATTTATAGA
Organism: Coryphaenoides rupestris; assembly: GCA_002895965.2. NCBI lineage: Eukaryota > Metazoa > Chordata > Actinopteri > Gadiformes > Macrouridae > Coryphaenoides > Coryphaenoides rupestris. Next base: position 64,202 of record PIJE02001595.1, read on the forward strand.
GACGGCAACAGTCCCTATACTGAGCGCGGCTGTGATTATTCACAAGCCAACCAGCTGTCACTGGGACATTTGATGATAATATTGTTGTGCGACTTCAACGCCAACGGTAACACATGATGTGCGATAGAGAAAAGGAATGCACGTTGGACTGCTCATGGTTTTTGTTTTGGTGCCAATACAAGATCCTTTCATTCATCTAAGTGTAAAAAATAATAATTGTACTAAATACCTGGCTTACTGTAACAGACATGTGACCCGACGACAGCCAATGAATCTGTCTTCCCCTTTTGGGACACAAAACAATGGAGCCACCGCTCTGCTCACTGACGAGGCCAACTCCTTCCTCATTCTTACCGCCCTTATCGCTGTAATTCGTTGCTACTCCAGCGGCCCAACGGACATGCCAGTCCGGCGCTATCCTCGCCAGACCTCCCCTCTTGAGGAGGAGATAAGAGCCTTTCGACAGCTCTCATCAGTTCCTTTCACTCAAGACGCAACTATGTCAAGAGAGAGAGAGAGAGAGAGCGAGAGATGCTGAGAGACACTTGGGCGAGGTTGATCATAAAGATCACACAACCTCTCACTCTCCTAGTCCTGTTGTTGACGGGAGCGACCTAGTTGTCATGAAATGCTGACACACGCAACACAACTCCTCAAGTTATTGTCTCTTGAGAAACTACAAGCAGCATATGAAGTCACATCCGTGCTGCGAGAGAAGCATATCAAGTTAGTTTGCTCACTAATTAAATCTCTGCCTAATACCCATGCTAGGAAGAAGAGCAAGGTTCTGTGTATTCAAGTCTCGCTATAAATCAATACAACTTGAAGATCCCCAGTCACAACACTGTGCTCTGCAGTTTTCTCCTGGTGTTGTCTCGTTTATAAATAGCAAGCCAGGGTCCTCCAGTCCTGACAGAGGCTCGATGTACTTCTGTACAATGAGTTGCCCGAATCACAACAGTACTGAGTACCAGGGAAAGGTCTCTGAGGTGAACACACTCCTGCAGCTTTATGAGGACACTGAGGAACGGACCAATGGAAGAACACTGAGGTACTGGAGACAAGTTGCACCTGCCTTCAATGGCATATACAAACAGTGGTATAAAAAAACGTTTCCCTTACTAGGGAAAAAATACTTTTTTCCCTACCCGCTCTCCCAAGTGCATTAGTAAAATATGAACAACGACGTTAAAAAGAAGAAAATGGATCTGATATTTTCCCCTGTCTTATGCCATAGCCTCCTCTTGACTGGCTGTCCACACACGGACATCTCCACTGCAGGAGAGCTCCAGTCTGTCTGGGACAGCGAGTTCTCAACTCAGACCAGATCATCAGCCAACAGCACAGCTCTAGTGATGTTTCCATCTGGTTCGGCTGCTCTGAGGGGAAGAAATACAAGGTGCTATTACCTTAAACGTTCACAATTGGGGAAGCTCAACGCCGGCCAGTTCACATTTTATTGTTTATTTTGGGGGATAGGCCTCCTTAGATTTTACGAAGAAAAGAGCAAAGTATGTGTGGCCTCTCATTTGTTCCTGTTGGGTTTGTCAAGGGGCCAATAATTCCTATATTATTCTCTGCTTGGTTTAAAAAGAAGACACACCAGGTTACAACTTAAAATGCCTAAAACTAGACTACGAACACAACTGCTCATTTTGTAATTCTGGGAGTCACCATTTAGACAGCATATGTTTAAAATACCACAACATGACACATCTTTAATTAGCGGCTATTTCAGCCCAGTAAATGTACCATCTGAGTGTTTATAACTGATTGCCATGAGATCATTTACTTGTAGGACCCTATAACATACACTATAACATCACGTAGGACGCGTCTAACAAGGAACAAATGCCTGTCTGTTGAAATAATGTGGAATAATTCAATGCAACAAGAGAATGCCCATTGCAAAACAAAAGCACGATTATTTGAGCCCCACTTGGATGCATATACTGTAATACTGTAATACTGTAATACTGACATTTAACTCTCCAACACTGTGTTGGCCTCGACTGAACACATGTGTTCTAAAAACCAATACAAAAAATTATTAGACATGGATTTGGTATTTCAAGTAGCTGTTGAAAGAATGTTGATCAACACATAAGATAAGATAAGATAGAACTGTATTCATCCCGAAGGAACTTCTTGTGCCAGGTTTCACAGCAATAGAATAATAAAATAATAAAATAATAATCACCTCAGGTCTGAGTAAGGGAGCGTCTGCAAATTACACACCCATCACCTCAGGTCTGAGTAAGGGAGCGTCTGCAAAGTTACACATTTCACCTACGGTCTGAGTAATTGATCCTCTGCTAATTACACACACATCACCTACGTTATGAGTAAGGGATCCTCTGCTAATTACACACACATCATCTCAGGTCTGAGTAAGGGAGCGTCTGCTAATTACACACATATCAGCTCAGGTCTGAGTAAGGGAGCGTCTGCAAATTACACACACACACCACCTCAGGTCTGAGTGAGGGATCCTCTGCTAATTACACACACATCACCTCAGGTCTGAGTAAGGGAGCGTCTGCAAAGTTACACACACACATCACCTCAGGTCTGAGTAAGGGATCCTCTGCTAATTACACACACATCACCTCAGGTCTGAGTAAGGGAGCGTCTGCTAATTACACACACATCACCTCCGGTCTGAGTAAGGGATCCTCTGCTAATTACACATTTCACGGTTTGTTCGCTTTACATGCCAGTCCACCGGAAAGCAATAGCCTCTAATCACCTGTACACACCTCAACATCAAACACACATTCATAAGAAACTCCCTGTTTTACAAATAGAATATTCACTAAAGATCCATAAAATGGCCTTTCTTATTCTGGTGGCTGTATAAACTTCACATTAGATATTAATATATATATATATCTATATATATATTAAGCCATTATAACAGGCAAACACGACTCTGACAGCTGATCTGACATGTGACAAGACCACAAACGTTCACTTTACGCCAAGGCAAGTGTCAATATATCTCATGTTAATATATAATTAGAATATATATATAACATATATATAATATATATTAAAAAAGTACGCCGTGGATAAAAGTTAGTGAGCAGCTCACCGTTCAGATGTTGCTGCTGCTGCTGCCTGAGACTGGATGCTGCTGTCAGACGAGCGCCGGCCGCGCTGGGCCAGTAGGGGGCGCCAGGGAGTTTGGTGCATTGTGAACGCGCGGTGAACTCTGGGTATTGTAGTTTTTCCTGTATCTATTTATATATGGTATATATAAATAAAATAAAATAAAATAATACAAATAAAATAACAGATTTACAAATTTACAGTAAGTCTAGAGAAGGATACAAATGAATATATATTTAAAATCAATAAATATATTTATTTAAATATATATAAAATAAAAATAATTTAAAATATAATTTACTTTAATAATAATAATACAATTATAATATATATATGTATATGTAAATGAATTGATAAAAAATTAATAAAGATACTTTAACTATTTCTTACGATTCTAGAAGTTATGTACTCAATTAAGAAATTCCAATTAAGAAATAGAAAAGTTCACGAAATTGAGGAAATTAACGATTACCAACTCAACTAATTGATACAAAAATAATGTACTCAATTAATAAATAGAAATTAAGAAACAAAAAAGTTAACGAAATGAACCAACTCAGCGGCGTGAATGTGTGGCGAATGTGCGAAAACGAACACACACACAAACACACGTATAACAACATAATCCGTGTATTTGCGTGACATATTATCCATGAAATAAAACACTATGAATAAGATATACATTAAACTACGATAGAATATTTTTTTTAAATGTAATCTTCGAGTTCTTATTATTTAAAGAATCTGCTTGATTTAAATAGCGAGCTGCGAGTGACTCCCTGTCGGGAAAACATGGCGGCGCCCACGGAGCTCCCCGCCGCTCAAGGTTCCCGTGTGGAGGAGCTCGTCCAGTCCGACCTGGTGCCGGAGCTCCAGAGCCTCCAGTACAGCCTGGTCCTGGAGCACCTGTTGGGCGACCGGAGGCCCGTGAAGGACCTGAACCCGGCCGTGATGGCGGGGCTCCCGGTGCCCTACAAGACGGACGAGCAGAAGATGGTGGAGCGGGCCATGGAGAGCTGCGGCTTCAAGGCGACGCTGGCCTGTGTTGGAGGTGCGAGTCTCTTTTAAATCACTATTTAATAATGTAATGTAATAATGTGTTTTATATTGTCTATCTGGCGGTGCCTTAATAAGCTTGTCTTTTATTTTATTATTATTTTCTTTATATTTTAATAATTTTTATATTCATTGATTTTAAATATATATTCATTTGTATCCTTCTCTAGACTTACTGCAAATTTGTAAATCTGTTATTTTATTTTATTTGTATTTATTATTCTGCATTATTATTATTTCTCTATTGTTTTATTCTATTGCTGTGCAACCTGGCACAGGAATTTCCTTCAGGGTCAATAAAGTTCTAATTTTAAAGTTATTATCTTATCTCTCAAAGTTCATACTCAAATTTTCATCATTATGTGCAATATTCTTCATATTTTTTTCATATCATGTGCAATACTAATACCATTATTATTATTATTATTATTATTATTATTATCCTTTCATTGCACTTCAATTATTGCCAAATTGCTCTTGCTGACTGAATGTTATTATCTTACCTATATTCCTATATTTCTATACTTCTCCTAGGACTTGGGCTTAATGTAAATTTGTGAATCTGTTATATCATTTTTTATTCTGTTTATTTCTCTATATTTTTTTTCTATTGCTATGCAACCTGCCACAAGAATTTCCTTTCCTTCGTTCTATCTTATCTTATGTCTTCATCCATATGAGTCATGGTCTCTCAGCCATATGACATGACAGACATGCACGAGACTCGTGTCGAGAGGCATTTAACATGTTCAAATATGTACAAGACTCAAGTGTACACAGAAATGTCATGACATGTCCTTAACGATTTAATCAATAAGGTTAAGTAAATGTCAGGCTCTAACACTGCAAGAGACTGGAGCCATTCTGTTCTTCTAACACATAATATCGAGGTATGAAAGTCAGTGGTTATGTCCTCCTGTATCTCCATCTTTGTATTCTGCGTTGCCCCAGGTTTTGTCCTCGGCGGAGCCTTCGGTGTGTTCACGGCGGGCATCGACACCAATGTGGGCTTTGACCCCAAGGACCCCATGAGGACCCCCACAGCCCGGGAGGTCCTGAAGGACATGGGCCAGAGAGGGATGTCCTACGCCAAGAACTTTGCCATCGTGGGCGCCATGTTCTCATGCACAGAATGCATCATAGAATCAGTACGTGTACCTCTGTGTTGTTTTTCATGTCTGCTTGGGGCTGGAGTACATTTGTTGAAAGAGACAGCAATATATCACTGTGGTACATAAAGATAAGAATAGAACAGGTTTCAAGCATTCATAGTTGCAAGGTTAATAGAATGAGTTTCATAATTGCTAAGTAGCCTGCATAATAGCTGAGATAAGAGCAGACGTGCCATTCTGAATGCATTACCAACATCTAACGTGCAATTTTCATAAACAATCCAGACAAGCAATCAAACCATTTATTGTATATATACAAACATACTTTGAATCCCTTAGATAATGCCAAGCTACACTTTCTGTAGTACAAGTTTTATTTTTTTAATTTTCTGAAATGTAATCAAAGGGTTATTTTGCCATAGCATTTCCATGGTGGTACCATGGCAACGCCATGGTTGCCCTAACCATGGTGTTATAGCCCCCCCACTTGGCAATATATGATGTCAACAAGTTTTACATTTTGTAAAATAGTTTTCTTTACTACCTTGTTTCCAGATCTATCATCACTGGAAAGTGGATGTATAGATCGAAAAAGTAAAAGGAGACATTATAATCCATTCAATTACCCAATTCTATACATTAATATATTGTTTTTCAACGTTGCTCCTCACAGTACAGGGGAAAGTCAGATTGGAAGAACGCCGTCTACAGCGGCTGTGTGACCGGGGGAGCCATTGGATTCCGTGGTAAGAGTTTACATTCGCTCTCGGCCTGAACTGCACTTCTGCAGGTGTTGTATTATATTAAACACACTTTGTGTGTGTGTTCCCCAGCTGGTCTGAAGGCGGGAGTGCTGGGCTGCGGAGGCTTTGCTGCGTTCTCTGCAGCTATCGAGTATTACCTGCGGTGAGACCGGACCGGCGGCCGGACCAGAGACTTGGGACTCCGTGGACGTTTACATTCTCCGCCCCCCGCCCCCAAAGACTTGAACAAGCATCCACCACCAGGATGGAGGAGGAGGCCTCGTTCAAATCTCAGCGTGGATGAGGACCAATGAGCAGGAAGGAGGATCAGATCTGATCTGATTGGATCGATGCCCCTCATCGCTTCATGCAGACTTCTGATTGGAGGGTTTTATTTGTTGTCAAAGGGTCTGTTTTAGTTTGCGCACCGTGTGGTGCATCGGTTGCGATATGGTGGTCCGGAAAGCATATTTTCCCTGACGCCTTTCCACTACGACCAGTTTGATATTTATGTTAATATTAATATATGTGTATTAAAAATGACTGAACCATGCATACAATTAAATATTACTACATTAGCTCATGGGCTTGCATTTAACCGACAATGTCAGTCTGAGTCCATATAACAATGTTGATGTTCTCTAGTAGCATATTGGAATTGTGAATTTCATACGTGGATCAAGTTGTCAGTCTTATGCCTGTTTTGCAAATGTCAATACATCTTGAAACTGCCATTATACATGTGTCTTGTATTCAGTCGTACACCACTTTGCCTAAATCATGATAATGCTAGATTAGTTCTAATAAGATGTAAACTCAGATAGTACATCCATAATTCCATTGTTATAAGCCATTAGTTAGTGAAAACCTGTAATATAGCACACAAACACTAAGGGGCGCCATAGGCCTACATTGCATTATATAGTCCATATAAAAGGTCTATTATAGACATTCTAGAATGTTCATTGACATGTCTATATTATAGAATGTCTATAATATAGACATTCTATATTATAGACATGTCTATTGTATATTATAGACATTCTATGGTCCAAAAATGTGGAAGTGAAGATTTTAAGTGAATTGCAATTATTACATTTGGGGCATTGACAGTTTGCTTGCAGTTTCTAGTTGCTTACAGCATCAAGTGAGTCTCTGTTCCGACACAAACACACACGGTGACAGTGTTTTATTACATTTTATTTTACTTAAAAAAAGGAAAAAGTTCACATTGACATTTAGCCTCAATACAGTATACTGAAATTCTTCTCAAAGAAAGTAAAATACATTTTATGAATTTATTTTATTCTTATTAAAAATATCAAATAGTACTCATCTAGCAGTGCTTACTTTTAAGATATGTCACAGGCTTGACAGCAGAACGGTTGGGTGTCGATGACCCGCCTGTTTTTGATTGACAAGCTGAACATGCAATGAGGGCAACTACACAAATCATCTCATCGATTATACCGGTGGTGCAGTAAAGCATCTGGAACAGGCTAGCGATGCAATGACAAGAAGAAGAAGAAGAAAAAAAAATGCTAACGTTCCTCTTACTTTCCTCGTAGTTTTTCTCCCCCCTCCTCGCCTCACCAAGTCTTCTCTAGAGTGCTCTTTGTTAAAACGGTGATTTCAAATCAGACTCCCCTCCGTGCAGCTTACCAACCCGTGGACGTGTTGATTGAGAAAATTAGTCTAAAAAACATCACTACCTGAATAAACTTCAAAAAACAGACTCCTTTAAGAGCTTGACTCGAGTCGCACAGAACTGTACAGGCACACATAATATTTATATATATTTTTTAAAATAAATAGGGCAAACTCGGCCATCAGCCGCAGGAAGAGGAGGCCATGTTTTGTACCGCGACAAACGCCCCGTTCGTCGTGACGGAGATCGTAATGCCAGTCCCTTATTAAGAGGGCTGCCGGGCGAATCCTGATTTTGCAGAGTCCTCACACACACACACACACAGAAAACAAAGTCAAACGTTTACACTTCCTGCTAAGTGCTCATTTTGTCTTCTGTCTGTTTCCCAATAATGGGGAGGGACGGTGTTTTGTGATCCAAGCACACCAGCCGACCACTGAAGGCAACCAGTCCGCGCTGCAACCAGTCCAGAACAGAACAGAACAGCACAGCAGAGGACATTCCTGCGTTCTGTACACTGGTTCAGCTTCCGTGCCATATCTACTGCTATATACTTTTATGAACCTTTCAGTGCTTACTGGGAAATGAAAGGGGAGCGAGTGATGGAGTGTGAAAGAGCAGCTTTATTTAGCCCTAATGAATGGGAACTGGGAACGCGTCCAGACTCCGGTCTCTCTGGCTATGGGACAGTTGTACACAAAGGGGTACGTCGTCCTAGTACGAACCAGTACCCATAGACTCTCCCTCCCGCTCTTAATGAAGGCCTCCGTTCTTTTTCATCTGATTTATTCCTGGGAATTGAACACAATCCAAAAAGAAAAAAGACTCCCAGGACTTTTTTGGGGGTTTTTATTTTGCTACTGCTTTTAAAAATAGGCTGTGTGTGTGTGTGGGGAAAAATCTGCAACATCCAACATCTAATAACGTGAACGGAGATAGAACTGGAGCGATGGCGGTCGTTCAACACATTTACAGTTTGGCAGAGCGCTGCGGATCTTGTCTTCCGAGGCGTTGTGCTGTAATGTTGAACCTCGGATGAGTTTTCTGTGACGGTCCATGACTTGATGACGTCTTACAGCCCAGTACAGTAATTAGATCACACACACGTCACCTAATGGTAATGAAACCAAATCAATTGATGCCAAGCGATCGGTGTGACTTTTACGTGCCGTTGGAATTACTCTCTAATAGCGGGGCATTAACTCTAATGTTGTTTATGTTCTGTCTCTCTCTCTCTCTCTCTCTCTGCATCTCTCTCTCTCTCTCTCTCTCTACTCTACTTGTCTCTCTCTCTTGCTCGCCTCATGCAGTCTCT
>PIJE02001595.1:78353-83353 GCA_002895965.2 Coryphaenoides rupestris
TAGTGAGTGATTACCAAAACATCTGCAAGCTGTCTTCAATGAGGAGGCATGCTTATCATTTTAGTGTGTGTACTACTACTGTAGTACTCGTAGTAGTAGTAGTAGTAGTTCAGTGTTCACAACGTCCTACTTGATGTCCCACTCTCTGCAGGTGAAAAGCCATTTCAGTGCAGCCAGTGTGACATGCGCTTTATTCAGCAATACCTGCTCCAGCGACATGAGAAAATTCACACGGGTAAGTGAGTCATTTAAAGCTCCACTGTTTCACTGGATATTTTTGTTCTTGTTCAAATGCGAATGTGTGAAGAATGACAGTAATGTGTTCACGGCTCCATCAAACCAGGCAGGGGTAGTAGGGACGAAAAGCAGACGCAAGCACCAACCAACCAGAGCCCCTCCGCACAAACTCATACAACACCGTCAACATTAGCAACCTTCAAAGCACAGAAACACTCTTCCTCTCTCTCCTCCCTCTGTCTCTCTCTCTCTCCTCTCTCTTCTCTCTCCCTCTCTCCTCTCCCCCTCTCTCTCCCTCTCTCTCTCTTCTCTCTCTCTCCCCCCTCTCTCTCCTCTCTCTCCCCTCTCTCTCTCTCTACCTCTCTCTCTCTCCTCTCTCTCTCTCTCTCTCTCTCTCTCTCTCTCTCTCTCTCTCTCTCCCCGCAGGTCCAGGTGCTGCTCTACTATCTGCAGCATCCTCCCATCTCCTTCGCTGAGCTCAAGCGCAACATGCTGTACTTCTCCACCGACGTCTAAACCCCACCTGGGAGGGGGGGTTTAGACCCACACACACACACACACACACACACACTCCTGAGAAGAGCCAAACAATGTAATGTGTGGAGGAGAACCTCTACCTCCCCCCAACAACCCCCAGGTGTTTCTAGTCATGTCTGATGGCCCATCCATCCATCCATCCATCTATCTATCCATCTATCTATCTATCTATCCGCCTACACACACACACACACACACACTCGTCTCAGTACTGTACGGGACTCGAGGAAATGCTCCCCCCCCCCCCCCCCTCGCATCCCTCGCTGTTTCCTTGGCGACGAGGGGAACCACAACGAGTTTCCGCCTCCAGCTGACCAGTCGCCACGGGAACGCCGCCTCTGGTCCAAGGTCTCTGGTCCACGGTCTCTGGTCCACGGTTTCTTACAACAGCAACAAACGGCATTTGCATATTTTACAACAAAAAAAAGGTTTGTTTAATAACGGACAATTTGTTTCTTTTGTTTTTCTTGGTTCTTTTTGTATTTTGTTCTCTCTCGGTTTCTTTGTGCGCTCTCTGCTGTTGTGCATGTGATGGAGGAGGGTGTGTGTTTGACTTTGTTTTCTGCACATCATATCTCCATGACCATAAAAGAGCATCGCTAAGTGTTCTCCAAAGGGTGAGTGGGATCACAAACGACTTCTTAAAAGCATCGTTAGAAGAACAGAACGCACTCAAAACGCAACCGAAATACTGGAAGGGTGCTCCGAGTGGTCAAAGACAGACGCAAGTTTGACATATTGCCTCATATTGTCTCATCCTTCACATTCGCAGAACAACGACTGGACTGAGAAAGTGGGTCGTGTCCTCCTTCCCATGGCCCTCGAGGAAACGGAGTCCAGCGAGGCCAACATCCTTCAGCGGTGACCGGACCGTACTACAGTGAGAACAGCCTCTCTCAGACTGGCACGGTGCCTCTGCCCACTAATGCCCACGGTAGCTAATGGTTTCTTTTTTCGTCGCAGGCTGATTCAGCTGCTGACTGGGGTATCACCAGGCATCCGCATTGCACCGTTATGTCATCACCGCTCCCCCATGACTACACCGCTTGCCTCTGGAGAAATGACGGTCTGTTGGCGGCGGGCGCGCGTGTTGCAAGGCCAGCAGCACACCGACCGCCGTCTCTCACCGTCAACGTTATTCTCACCGTGAACGTGGCGGCCATTAAAAGATCTTAGCGGGCGTAATTCATCGGCTCGTAAAGCGGGGGGAAGGAAAACGGAGCGTAAGGGATCGGTTTTCACACGCCGCTCGTATTGTGAAAGCCTCCCCTCCCTCCTCCTCCTCTCGTCCTCCTTGAAGTTCAAGCAGGGTAACGACGACGGCTCTGCAGCGGCAAGACGGAAAAAACGGGAAGGGGTCCAACTCCCGAAGATGAGACCTCTTGTAACCCCACAAAGCGGCTCAAGAGATTTGAGCACAACTACCACTTATTTCCTCTCCATTTCCTTTTCCAGCTAATCTCATCCATCCAGCGGGCTGGAGGAGAGGTCAATGAGGGGTCAGAGTGTCACGCAGGGTTGCTAGGTTGATTCTTAATGCACGGATCGTACAGAAACACCGTTCACTCGCGCCTTTCTCCGGTCTGCTTTGGACATTCGGTCGGGTAGGGGTGGGAGTCTACGACAGTCTGGCCGGAAATGTCTTCTAGAAATAGGCTGACCGATGACACGGGTGGATGGAGCGAGTTTGATCGTGGGCATGTGAACTTCAGACAGAGCAGGAAGCCAGAGGAAAAGGAGAGCGAGAGGCCTGCGAGTAACACAGGACAGATTGTAGTCGACTCCGAGGCATTCATCTTTGATATTGATCCAGAGAGATGAAAATAGGACCGACTTCCTCTGTGAGAACGCTTGGAAACAGATTGAGAGCATAAACAAGCGCATGTGTTGATGTGACCGCCGCTTGCAAAAAGTATTTTGTCAAAAACTATTTGACCGGAGGAGCCGGGTTACGGTGTGAGGGCCTGCATGGTTCTGATTAGGAACGCGTCCTTTAAAAGAATTTCAAAGCTATCTGTTAAGTGAGGACGACCATGTCCTCCCTAAATCATTAAAGAGGGCCCACGTCCAACAGCAACAACAAAGACATAATTCAATTGTGGCGGACCTTCGCCGGTGATTGATTTTCCACATTTTATCAATATATGGGCGCGCACCTCGGATTTCCATTCTGCGTTTAACTCAGCACCTGCACGTGCGTTTAGAAGACGTACAGATGAACAACCAGATGAATGAAAACACTTAAAAGTGAAAGAGAAAGAGAGAAGAAGAAGAAGAATGAAAAGTGGGAGCAACATTTCTTTCTGCTGGACGGCCTCTATTAAAGCTGCCCCACGCAACCTTTTCACTGGAGCCATCACTTTTGGTCCAAATTAGATTTTCTGTTGTTTTGTTCTCCGCAGAGCAAATTGATTTATGAACCCGGGCTTGATCGAGTCACGGACAAATGGGTTTTGTTCTTTCGACATAAAATGTGGCCGCAGAGAGAGGAACACCTCGCGCTGCTTTCAGGAAAACTTCTCTCTGGCAACGCTGCCCTCCAATTCATTTGTCTTTCGCCCGCCGTGGTCAACGCCACATCCCCGGCGGACGCTCCTGGCGTCTCCACCTCCTCCTGTCTGTCTTCAGTCACTGCAGAGCAGGAGGAATGCTGGGATGTGGACGCCACGTGAAACTGGACACCCCGGCTGTGCATAGTCGGGTACGTTGCCCAGTCCATCTCTCTCTCTCTCTCTCTCTCTCTCTCTCTCTCTCTCTCTCTCTCTCTCTCTCTCTCTGGACAATACCTGGTGTCCTGGCTGCCCCTGACTAAACTAACAAGGACAGGGTATACTTAATGGTGCATTGCCACCATGTGGAGGTTCCACCCAGAAACAAAGAGAGAGAGAGAGACAGACAGACAGACCGAGAGACAGACAGACAGACAGACAGACAGACCGAGAGACAGAGAGACAGTTTGTTAATTATAGAGATTCATGCACTAAAAAGGAGAAGGACTGTCCAACATACTTCCTACTGCCATTCTTGTTCTGCTTTCCAATACTTAATTATTTCCCTGACGGTACCAGAAACAGCGTTAAGCAACCACGACATGACTAACGGGAACTGGCTGCCATGCCTTGCCGCTATCTCAGTTGTATCTAACCTCCATGTAACCTCCATGTAACTGCTGTGTAGGGGGGGGGGGGGGGGGGGCAAAAGGGCTGTTCCCGCCCGGTCTCGAACCGGGGACCTTTCGCGTGTTAGGCGAACGTGATAACCACTACACTACGGGAACTGGCTGACGGCCGTCCGTCCGCTGACCTATAAAAAGGTTGCGTGGTGGAGAAGGAGAGCGGAGGAGACGACGACCGTCTTACTGCCAACAACGTCTCCCTCCCGCTGTGTTGCCGTACGCGAGGCTATTCGCATAATTACTTGTGTGCTGATGAATACGTTTAGCGAGTCCCCGGTATCGATTTATTTCTTCCTCTTGGATCCGAAGAAACAGAAGGACACGAATCGCATATTCATGAGATCAATTCCGCTGACTCGCCGTGTTGGTATTTAAACACATAAAACACGATTTAACGACCATTGGCTCAGAAGCTAAGTGTCGTTGAATATTACATTGATACACTTAGGATTAGGATTAGGACAATACTCAAATTACATCGCGCATGACTGTGGTAGGATTTAGTAAATCCACACTTGATCAGCCAATTGTCTTTGTTCTCAGACCTTTAGGAGGAAGGCCAAATATGTAGCCGGGCTCTTCTGTGGCTCAACCATTCTCACGTTACTTCAGCATCTGCTCACCGGCCGATTAAATATTCATTCAGAAACGGGAAGCTTTTATTTTAGTTCTTTAATTAGAAATAGACGCCATCCATGGGTGTACCGATGCAGACCGTGGCGCGCTGTGTTTCCCCCTCAAACTAACACATTAGTGAGCTGCTCCACCGCGACTATTTTTAGAAAGCAAAGCAGAAACGATGCATAATGTTGAGCCATGAATTAGCAATACTGCTAATACTGCTGTAGTCACGCAGGGTCTTCTCACTCCGTTGCCGTGCGCCCAGTCGGTCCTTCACCCATTTTGAGCCAATCGGAAAGAGTTTGCCGACGCTCCAGCGTTCCCATTGGCCGTCTCCACAGGCGATTTTCTTTAAATATGTCCCTTCTTCCCCATATAGAGTCCATAATGGCAATGTCCCAGCGCAGACTGGCGAAGTTATGCAACACAG